>JBBMFX010028500.1:0-12108 GCA_037832545.1 Rhabdalestes septentrionalis | reverse complement strand
AACAAGCCTGTTTAAGTCAGTCCTATTGGACTCCCTGTGACAACGTAGTTTTGTGTGTTTCTCGAGATTCTAATGACGAATGAAATTTAGTGCAGCCTGCAGAGACAGATAGAGGCGGAGATTTCACTCGAGATTAGATGGAGAATGTGAATTTAATTAGGAGAAAATACAGACGACATATGGATTCGGACACGGACCGGGTTCTGTGTTTGGAATTGATCATCAATGATGGATTTCAGCTTTGACTAATTTGAAATTTCGGGAAAAAATACAGAGGGCATGACCTCAGTGTCTTTAATGGAAGATACGGCACTGCTTCTAGAGAGTGGGTTGATCGCGCATGCGCCAACGCGGAAAAAAGAACCCAAACACAACTAGCAGACACAAGCTACTGAGAGTAATAGATATGAGACAAACGAGGTTAAACAAGTTTAAAAAACATATTTATAGAACAGAAGTGAGACATCCAAGGTTAAATAAGCTTTAAACATGTTTAGAGAACAGGGCAGTGAGGCGACCGGAGTGTCTATGGACTTGTGGACGTAGGTTGCTGGGCTGAAACGGCTGGCCAAGTTTGGAAATTTCTGAAACTACGCTGGACTTTGTGAAATGGGACTGGATTTTTCTCCCTAACCAGGGGGTTGGCGAGCCACTAGGAAACCGGATTGTTGGACTTTATTTTTCAAGAGAGGACTTTTTTCACAACATTACGGTACAACAAAACTGTGCATCTCAATCGAGCCGCGGACTCGGCTGAACTTTCCCTGAAAACTTTGATAACCCCTTCATTGCCTCAGAGACTTTACTAAGTAATTTGTGTTGAGGATAATAGGGTGTGAATTGTCTAAATTGTTTGATGTGTTTGTTTAATAAGTCTCTTAGATTAATCCATATCGAGCAAAAAAGGTCTAGAGCTTATTATTGTTATTAAAATAAAATAGATCGCGATTCGATATGATATCGTTTATCGGCCCAGCCCTAATAGACCGTTCAACCTAGATGACAAAAAGATTGAGGATTGCGTAACGAATATAAAAGATGTCACGTAACTATCTCCTGCTTAACTCAGAGTGACTTTATCAAGGTTCAAACGCTCCCAGGAAACAAACTGTTGGGTCTAATGCTTAACCTTGCTGGTTCTTCGGCTTCTCTTTTGACGGCTGTAAAAAATATGTGTGTCACTATTGGCTCAGGTCTATTCTCTGACACACATACTTACCCCCTGCTATTAACCTCCACACTCACTTAGATCTCTAGGTGTTGGTTTTCTGCTAGTCTGCAGAATTACAAGAGCTGCAGAGGGGTCAGATCCTTTATATAAGGCCACCAAGCTTTAGAATTGATTTCTGGTTAATATTCAGGACTTGCTAAAATCATAATTTTTTAGTCAGGCTTTTCACAATTTACCTTTCCCGGTACATGAATCTTGAATTCCATGTGTTCACTCAGATTTGTTGATGGTGAAGTGGGGCGGGTGCCAGTAATTCAAGGTGCTCAAGGCGCCATGTTCTCAACTTGCTAAAAAAAAGATTTATTTTATTGGAATCAGTATCAGTATTGGCAGTCCGGAACTGGAAAAATGTAGATCAGCCCATCATTACAGCTGTTTTGCTCAAAATTGGCCTCTAGGGGGCCCAAGCTCATCACGATTTATTTGTCTAATAGCCTACCTGTGAATATAAGGGTAAAAAATAGCAAACCGCTACCATCACTACCAGTCTTAATAACATTAGTTGGATCAATGGTCCGAATTTACTCAGTAACAAACTAATAAGTCCTAAGATGTTCCTATAACAAGCTACAATATTTTTCTCTGTTGCAAATAACATAATTTGGCCAATCCCTAAAAACACATTCTGCTTCCACTGATCACCGCCTATTCTCTCAAATTCTGCTTATTACTGCATATTAAGTGGTGCTTGTACAGTTCCGGAAAAAATAAGAGACCACTGCAAAAATGTTCAACTTATCAGGTTTTATATTTTATAGCTATAGTATTAAACTGAGCAGCTTTGCCTTCGTTTTTAAGAACGGCTGACAATATGTCTCCTCATTTCCAAGTTCTCACATTCCCAACTGATGTATCAACTGAGCTCTGTACGTCTGGCGCACCCTGGGCAACATTCAGTGAACTGGCCAATCCTTTTACCCATGATGGCGAATCCTGATCGAGTCCAGAATTAAAGCCAGTGTTGTGTGTAGTCATGATTAACATCAAGGGCTTCTCACAAGACAAATCAGGACTTCGGACTGAACTCAGCCGCGAGACACACTGTGGCGTCCTGTGAGTATAAGAAACCCATCAAAATGAAACCCTGTCCCATGTACCTGGACTCACACTTATCTCCGAGATTTGTCACCTGAAACTTCTACAGCCACAATCAATTTGGGGCTACAGTGACAAATTGAATATGGTTTTGAGGCAGAGAAGGTGACTATGATACGGTGAAACATAGGTGACCGTTATAGAAAATAGACACCATGACCGACGATCATAAGTTTGTCAACATGCTCCGAGAACTGGTCCATAGCCGCCACATTCAGGTCCACCTTCTCTCTAACAAGAGTCGCTGGAGGTCCCAAAAATTGCTTACCCCAGGGTAGCAATATCACTATTTAACATCTACACCCACGACCAACTGTCCACCCCAAAGATCTCACGATTCTCAGACATCAATGTTCTGGCCCTTACATCCCAAGCGACCAGTTTTGAGAAATTCTAAGCTATCATAAAGAGAACTCTCTCAAGCCCAGTCCATCTAAAACTTATGGGTTTTCCACTTTGCAAATCAACATCACATGGTGTGGAGTGCAAATCACTCACACTAACTCTCCAAAATACCTCTGTGTCCCATTAGATATGTTGCTCACCTACAGGACGCACTGTAAAAATCTAAAAAGGTGCATACTCATAATCATTTACTGCTGCGCCTTACAACCACCAAATGGGAAACCAAGTAATGCGGACCTCTGGTCTGGCCCTTGCCTTTTCTGTCAGTGGATTTGCATACCCTGTGTGAATCGCTCTACTCATGCAAAGCTAGTGGATACAGCCTTGTATAAAACCTGCCGGATCATCACTGGTTGTTTAAAACCGACCCTGGGAAAGATGCTGTTTCCATAGGGCTGTGGCAAGCTCCGGTGAAAGGTTGAGAAAGGAAGACGGCACTCAGCACCCCTGTATGGTCACAATGTAGCGCCGCAAGGGCTGAAATGTCAGAAAAGTTTAATCAAATGTGTCGATCCATCAGTGAACCATCATTGGCAAGATGCAATTCTGGCATGAAAAAGTATCCCTTCCTGATCCGTTTGTCCCGCATTCTGAGAATCCTCCGCCTGGACATCAGTTACTGTGGTCTTTAAATAGACTTTTAGCAAGGACAACATGTTGAGGTGGGGATTCTCTAATTATTCCAACCTTGGCTGTCGGTGCGAGCCCGGCCACCTGCTCGCAGCAGGATCAGATGGTCGCTACTAATGCTGCTGTCCATGTGGCCAGATTCTGGGCCGCAACATTATAAGGCAGGGGTGGGCAAACTGCGTCCGGCCGGGTGGTCTTTTTAATCCGGCCCGACGAAGATCCACGTCTCATTGGTGTCTCTGGCCAAGAAGTCACAAGTCGGGGTTGGTTGACTTTTATAGCAGTTGACTTTAATAGCAATATATGGATATAATATATTTATATTGTTGGTCAGCAGCAGATTATCAAAATATAAAATTGAATTAATTTAATACATTTTAAACCGAATTAAGGTCAAGTTATTGTCAGTTTCGAGCCCCTGTAGAAATTAATTGCCCAGTCCTGTTATAACGTCTCAAACACATTCCGAATTGCCATTAATATGCTAAGAAGAACTTGCATCCTATACAATTGCATTTTGTACCCTGCAAATGTAAACAGAACTAACTCTGTTTTCTAACTTTCCTCGTTCCATTGGCCTACCTTCTCTGGGGAGAACCACTGCCCATCTACTCTAGTCCACAACCATCATGGCTCCATCCTTGTTTAGTAATCACTAGAGTCCCTTGTCCAGGAGCGATTTGGGTGCTTTGGGTTGCCCACTTGCTCCTCCCCCAGTCAAGGGCAACTGATGCTCAAATCTCAGAGAATCTACAACAAGAACTACTGACTCTAACTGTTTGTACTCTGTTAACCATGGATGCCTTGTTAGTTATCTATTCAGGGACATCTTTTTTATCCTCCCATACTCTCCAGTTCATCCAGAGGAGAATGGGTTCCCTTTTTGTGTCTTCTTTCCTCCAGAGGTTTCTCCAGAGCTTTAGAGTTTTTCCATGCCTCTGTTGTTCAATAGGGGCTCAGACCTGGTTTGTGAAAAGCTGCTCTGTGGCATCAGTTGGAAAAAATTGCTAAAACAAACTGAACTAAAATGAACTGAAAAAAATTTAGGCTGATGATTAATTCCCATATCAATAAATCGGATTACAAATTAAACAATTAGTCTTCACAGTATGCAATATTAAAGTAAACCCTGAATTGGTCAAATTAGCTGATATGGTTCTCCATTTCATACCATTCCATAGTCAACTCCATTAGAGATGGTGTGCCGTCTCTGCTCATCTCGAGTCCTCCCATGCCTTCTAGATCCTGTGAAGCCAGTGGTAGTCTCGCTCTGTGACCTAGGTAGACCATTGCTTTCACCGTGTGGACCTGAGAGAGGAAAAAAGAAACAATTAAAGAGAAAACTGTTTAAAATGGTATGGAGTAAACCCCCACTGTAACACCCACAGAATCAGCAATCGTGGTTCCAGTCCAATGCAGATGTTTTCGGAGAACTGATTGTTCAATTATCAGTTTGGTTCTCAGAAAAAAACCTGCAGAGGATGTCTGCAATTTCCACATTAGTGCTAGCCTCCACATTTTTTTGCTTTTGTGAAGTCTGGGCCTCATCTTACATGGCCGCTCGTCCTCATGCTGGGCTGCTAAGCACCATGCCTAAACATAAACAACCAGCCCAAGGGGGCGTGACAGAGGACGCCCAGACGTGACAGCTTTTTTGATGGAAATATACACATTTAAGTGCTAAATGATTAAGAAAAATATAATTTACTAATTTGGTAACATAAATATTTTGATGCAACTGCACTCCAGAATTTCCCCCTGTGGAGAATTGAGTGTTCGTGTGTTTTTCGTTTTGTTCTTATTAAATCCCTGTATTTTAAAACCCTGTAAATTAAATGAATTTATTACTGTATTTACCTGCTTATAGCAAATAAAACACTCTACAGTCCAGTCTATACAGGGGGAACGTCAGTATTTATATTCTAGCACTGCAGGAGTTCAGTGTAAACTTTAAAGTACGGATACGGTTTTACCTTTACATTTTCTTTAAGGGTAATGAATGGGTGTCATCACCATTCAACCAGAGGGGGGCATGTCCCCTTAAAATTTCATAATTCGTTTGGACCCCCCCACACACACATTTAACATAAATAATGAGTTGCTGCTGAATCTTGAATCTTTGGTGAAAGAATCCAGTGTGTGTTGTTCTATCCATTAAGTGGAGTGAATTCTTTCAAAGATTCAAGATTCAAGATTCAACAGGGGTTTCCAAACACCCCCACCCCCTAAAAGGATGAGATTTGCAGGCACGTAGCAACTCCGCCCCCACACGCACAAACTACGCCCCCACAAACCATTCCTCCCATACACAAACTCCGCCTCCAAACGCACAAACCACGCCCCCACAAACCATGCCTCCCATACACAAACTCCGCCCCCATGCATCACCCCTACATAAAACATGCTTCCAACACCCCTGGGGTAATGTATTAGTAAACTTAATGTATTAAGTTTCAAATGAAATCAAAGTTTTTTTGGGAGGATAACTTCATCATAGAATTTTCAAAATGGTACCGGTTTCATGGTATATAACAGTTTTAGAGCTTGTGGCATGGATCTTTCATAAATGGTCGTTGCACAGCAAAACAACTCCTTTCATGGAAGTTCTGCCAGTTTATTGAGAAGCACAAGCCTACAGACTTCATCCCAAGGCTTTGGACCCTGTTAGGGTGTGTTAGAATTTTTACACCTTTCTTTGTATGGTTTCTGTGTTCTATATTGGATTGGGGTTCATTTGAAGTACTCTGAGCTGCACTCTGATCTGGTATCTGCTCTCTAAATAAAGGTGTTATTATTATCACTTGGCTAAAATATTTTTTGCTAAGTAATTTTGGGATAATTTAGCCCTTAATTTGGACAATCTTTGTCCCATTTGATCCCACTGAATCACACATATCTTCAGAATCAGAAGACCTAAACCACAGATATAATAATATTACTGCCCATGAAATTATTTTAGAAAAATTACATGCACAAAAAGCACGCCCCAAAAGTAATATTTTACACCTTATAATCCACACACTTTTTATCTGACATGTTGCCAATCTCTCACTGAGCTTCGGAGCAGTGGTGAAAAAGGTCCTCCCTTAAATAGTTTCCATCTCGGTCACTTTCCGAACCTTCTTTAGCCTATTTAAACCAGTACTACTCAGTAAGAAAAATTAATATCACATCAATAATAAAAATCGTTTTTTATAAACCGGTGTTCCGCACAGAACTAGTATGTTCAGAAAGTGGCCACCCTTCTGCAATACCACTCTGGGCCACAAGAGGGGGCCGATCTTCCCTTAAGCTCCAAGTATAATTATGATGGAACATCTAAGATCACACAAATACCTAAATTCATGAATCCCATTTTTTCTTCCATTACTAAACTATGTCGTCTGTAGAACTTCATAGAAAATAACAAAAAAGCCAGAAAATCTTCATAATAAAAACAGAAAAGCTTGTTTTAAAATCAATTTCTGTATATTTTTAATTCAAACCCGATATGCGCGGTATGTAGGTCTGGAGAAACTCAGCAGTACTTATCAGCATGACTAGTTTTGAAGGTGCAGGAATGTGAAGAAGGCATGCCGGGGGCAAAACACGTCATTTCAGCTGGTTGGGAGTGAGAGGAAGAGCTGCTGTTTACTTTTGAACTCCGGGAGGGAAAGTCAGCTCATGTCTACTCTGATATGTGGGAGCTTTGACAGATTGATATTTTCTTCCCAGCTATTCAGAGCAAATCTCAGTCATGACGCTCTTAGGCTGAACTGAACGCATGGAATATGAAAAAGCTATCACTCCTCCAACAGATCTGTGGATCAGGAGCAGCAAGATTTTCTCTTAAGCATATTAATGGCTTTAAACTCTAAATGACTAATGAAATATCAGCGTTTCAATGAACAACTACTCCATTACTGTTATAATATTGCCTATTCTTCTATTACTATTTTTATCCATATTGAGAACATAAACAATCTCTCTAATAGAAATCTCTGTGATTTTTTATCTATTTGGGACAAAAAAAAACAACTTACAATTTACAATTTACATTTCTTTGAATATATTTTTTTATATTTATTTCCCAGCATGTCCACTGTAGAGGACAACAGGCAATTTTTGTGTGAAAATAGAACTGAATTTAGAAAATGAAAAAAGTGATATTAACCCAAGAACACATTCAGTTTGATCAAAACAATAAAATTCGGTATCACTCTTCTGTTGCTTGTTAAAACACAAAATATTATATGTTTTATTCATGAGTATATATTTTATATATACTTTATATATATTTTAATTATAAATCTAGAACCTCCTCTGGATATTTAGGTGAGAAACATGTTCCTCTGGAATATTCTGCAGTTTCTGCTCCTGATGTGAGACTCGCCACTGCAGTCCTTGTTCCCAGAATCCAAACCAATCACAGGCCACATCACTGGAGAACCCAGGACGTCCTCTACAGAACTCTATAGGGCTTGAAAGGGGAACTCCAAATACTGAAGGAAAGATACAGATGAATAAAATGTCCATTATAAAGGATGTAAATGAACGGGCCGGGTCTCAGGAAGATAAACATTTTTCAAGCATTTTATATTTTCCCTGAGGTCCAACTTATGATGTGTGGGTTTATGTACCAAACAACAGTTGCAATTACTTTTTACTTTTTTCCCAACTTTTATCTCTTAGAAATAAAATAAACAGTCTGTTTTGGGACGGTGCCTTGAAAACTGTTATTTGTAAAAGGCCTGCGTTCCAATTGGTTGTTGTGTATTATTTAAAAAGCTGTAAAACTGAAACACTATTCCTAGCTTCAGCATAAATGGGTGGGTTTACCCGACTATATGCTCTAAATGGAATGTTATTTGCAGGTTCATTTTCTGTGCTGTCTGGACTAACAGCGAATGGGAGGTTTTGAAACTTTGAAGGATTCACCGTCCCGAAGGTGCAGCTTCTTACATAATTTCTGCAAAAAACCAAAGTCTCAAGCTTGAGGTGACTCCTCCCGGGACACAATCCGCATTCCTAAAATGTTAATCTCCACTGACAAATGGCTGTAAATGCGAGAGATCTGGGCGTCAGTGACACCTTCTAACGATCCTCTACCTGAAAACAATTAAAACGGCTTGAAAATGAATATCACAGAGTATGCGGTGTTGTTGTAAGGGGAGAGGCTGTTGATCTACAGAGGTACGCAAACTCCGCAGAGGACAAGCACCGACACGCTCTACTGTCCCACTGTCTCGTCTGTCCAGTCAACACAGTGGGGAAAATGTACTAGCCTGTGTGTCGGGTGGGGAAAAGCTCCAGAAAAGCTTACTGCATAGGTTTCCCGTGAAACCCTTTCTCATGGGCTAATTCCACTACTTTACTTACTGACCTCTTTGCCCCAATTTTGTACATTTAATATTGCACATAATCATTGCACTACCCTGTACATACACAATGTAAATGTACATATCCATTGTCCATACACATTGTAAATTGCTATATACACATTTTATACATATGACAATCTCTATATTTATGTTTTGTATTAGTTATTAGTAGCCTTGTAGTATTATGGCTAGTGATGGGCCCGATCCGATATGCCCTAAATCTATATTCCAGTTGGCAGTTCGCGGGACCTTAAATTCGACGCTGTAAAACAAGATGTGTCGGCAGCAGACTCTCGACATTTTACAAAAACACAACAAATTTACGACCGACAACACAAAAGCGATAGGAATATCAGAGAAGACCCTAAGCTCCCCCTCAGTCCCTCTCTGGGGTTCTTTAGGGGCTGTTTCTGTGTTTTGTTTTCTCCCCCTCTCTCTATCTCTCTATCTCCCAAAACACGACAAAGCTAAAGCTGGGCGTCTCGACCGGTCCACCTTAAATACAGAAGTGGTGAGATTACACTCTGCAACAAAAATAATGCTAACATTAAAATTAAAAAGATGTATTATATCGGAGTCTATATCGGTATCAGCAGTCGTGTATTGTAATCATATGGAAAAACGTGCATCGGTCCATCACTAGTTACAGCTTTTATTGTATTGTTTTGCTGCTCTTGCCTCTGTGCTGTCCACTTTCTGCCATATTAAAGCAAATTTCCCTCTTGTGGGACTAATAGAAGTTTATCTTATCTTCTCGTCATATAAAATGTCTATATACCGGCACATGCCAGGATTCACAGACGAAGAGAATCTTTTAAACACTTTTTCCCGAGTCAGGTCTGCCATTAATGTGTTCGCCGTGATCTCTGATCTTTAAATGCCATTTTGGACACTTTCCCGATCGCTGGCATGGCCCGGGGTGGGCGGCCCTCCGTGGCGGTTTGGCCTCGAGTCCCAGGCGTGCGGTAATCTGCTGAAATCCAGGGCCTGAACCGAGGGGGATTACATCACCCAGCTCTGATCTGCCCTCCTCCCCACACGCCTGCCTGCCCCTCTGTGATGTAAGTGCCAGGGTTAGCTGTAGCTGGGCACTGCCCCGGGCCATGTCACGCTTACAGCTCCAGACATCCACGCAGGAGAGGAACGCAGCGAGAAAGACGGAGATACAAACCTCCGGTACGTCCATGCATGATTCAAAGTGAGTGAGCTAATGGGACCAAGGATTAGCCTCCATCAGCCTCCCAAATGGGGGGAAGTTCAGAACCCGAGCCTGTAAACCCAGACCCCGGTCCCAGTGGGTTTGGTCTCCTGAAGCATCTAGGACTACTGGACTGTACATCCTGGGCGTCGCCGCATTTCGATCTGAGGGGGGCGTGTTCCCCTCACATTTCATAATTACTCATTTGGACCCCCCCACATTTCATATTGATGCAATCTTATGCTAAATAATACATCCCATTTAATCGAAAGGAGACTTAGCATGCCCCCATGCCCAAACTCCACCCCAAGCCCCAAACCCCGCACCCATGTCTAACCCCCGGCAACCCCCCAAAACACTGCCCCATGCCCAAACACTGCTCAATGCCCAAACACTGCCCCCATGCCCAGACCCCACCCCTATACCCAAACCCCACCCCATGTCAACCCCTACCACCTCAAAACACTGCCTATGTCCAAACCCCACCCCCATGCCCAAACCCTGCCACCCAAGCCCAAAACCCCGCCCCCACACATAGACCATTGTGTCCCCCCACATTAAAAATACTTCAGACGCCCCTTCTAATAAATGCTTTGTAGTTTATTTACCCTGTGATGTAAACTTACTCACAAACACCACAATTTCATCAAACAATGAAGCTAATATTACAGTAAATATAAAGTATTACATCGGAATCTGTATCAGCACTCGTGTATCAGAATTGGATCAGAACTGGAAAAACGTGGATCGGCCCATCACTAATTATATCTATTATCATATTGTTTTACTGCTCTTGCCTCTGTACTGTCCCATTTCTGCCATAACAAAGCAAATTTCCCACTTGTGAGATAATAAAGGATTATCTAATATCCCCCTCACATTAAAAATGCTTCCGACGCCCCTTCTAATAAGCACTTAGTAGTTCATTTATTCTGTGATGGAACCTTACTAACAAACAGCACAATTTCAACAAAAATAATGCTAATATTACAGTAAAATGTATACATTATATCGACAGTCGTGTATCAGAATTTGATCAGAACTGCTCACTTAAGCGCAAAATCGAGAGCTTAGTGTCGAAGGTGTGAGTGGGTACCTCCCTCTCGGTCTGTGTTTTTGGACGTGCCGTCAGCATGGCATTAACTCAGCTGGGATTAGGACTGTTAGTGTTCCAGAGTGGCACTGCTTGCATGACCATCACTTCCAAATCCCACAGAATGAACACTCCCTACCGCAGGGGTATTCAATTAAAAGTCACCGAGGTCCAGTTATTACATTTCGTCCCGGTAGAAGGTCCGAACTGAAGTCCAGCTTTTGTCTTATAGCCTTCCCCTATGTCCACATATTCACATGGTTTCCACAACATTTACTGTTCATTTCCAGTGCAGGAAATGAACTAAGTGCACAACTAACTAGTTTTCCATAAATGTAATTATCGATCAAAATATGTTGTCAAAGATTTGTGTTTATCCTTGGGTCGGGTTTTGGGTCCACGCGTAATTTTGTAAGTTGGGTGTATCTCCTGACGGGTCGGTTTGGATCTCCTGCTTGGTCGGTTTGGGGCGGTCTTTAAAAAAAAGCCGACTACATGTCGTAATAAACTAAAAGCCATTTGGGAGCCGAAAGAACCGGCTCTTCTTTGGGAGCCGAGCCAGAAGAGACAGCTCTCTTCCCGAACTTCCCATCACTAGTAAACTGATGAGTAGCAATGCCCGCTGTCAACAGCCACGTCCATCCAGAAAACGTTCCATAAAAGTGACGTCTCATGAATTTACCAGACTGGTCACGGGTCCGAACATTAAATGGAGTTTTTACATCAATCTATGTACTTGTTAATTCTTCAGGCTTGTGGAGAGATTAAGCTGAGAGCAAGCCAAACCGGCGGCTTTAGCCAGGCCTGCCACGCAGTGACCGTCACTGAGGCCTGAACCATGGACTTTAAAGTACAGCACTATCAGCAGGTTTTAAGGGTTTTTGCCCAAATGCATCAAATCCTGGTTCTGATGTCTCTGTATTTCTGATTGAATATCTCTAAAAGTAAGACAAGCGAATCCTTTCATTTTGTAAAAGTTAAAGTGGGCATTTGACTGATGCTCTTATCCAGAGCGATTAACAGAGACAGTCTTACAGTCATTAGTTACAGAGACAGTCTTACAGTCATTAGTTACAGAGACAGTCTTACGGTCGTT
>JBBMFX010028490.1:0-12108 GCA_037832545.1 Rhabdalestes septentrionalis | reverse complement strand
AACACTACTAGAAGTTCCTCAAAGCTCATTATTGCTGTTTAGTTTAAGAGAGAAGGAGAGATTTGTTTTCTTTGAATTATTCGGGTTCTGTAAACGTTGCATCATTTCTCTTATTCTGATGTTTTGGCCGTTTCCATTAAAATGAAGCTTTAAAGAACAGTATTGTTATTTGGAATTGAGGAGAAACAAAGACAAAGATGTTCAGTTAAAAATTGAATATTTTCCTCTTGCTATTTAGATGAATATTTAAAAGTCTGATATTTGCAACAGTGTAGAATTTCCATATCAGTGCATCTCTAGTTATTCATTTAACGGCCGCAGTTCATCTAAATCAAATGCGCACGTTTTTATGAAGTGAGGCCATGATATGTAAATGTCAACATGTACATGTGTTCAATCAGTGATGCCAGGGTGATCTTATGATTCACTGCAAGAACGTGTGGATAAAAATCTGACATCCCTCGGCTTGAATCAATCTCACAGCACCTGAGTTTATGGTCCGTGTCCTTTAACCTAGACATAACACTCACTCTGCCATCATTGCATCTGCGTCTGTGTGAGGGTGCAAGCCTGCCCAGATGATGAATTCCACACTTTAGACTGTGAATGAAATCGTGCCACTTCTTTTAAACAAAGCCATTCAGAACATTAAGCATTAAACTGAGAGACTCACCCAGGTAAGGAATGCAGGGAGCCATTTTGAGGGATCTGATGTACTCTCTCATGCGGGTGTAGTTCTCCTCCTTTGATGTCAGGAAGTCCAGCTTCTCAAAAGTGGCCTTATCTTTCCGGCTGATCAGCTATTGGGAAGGAAATCAGAAGCAGAGAGAGACGCATTTAATACAGTAATTATAATGGATCAACATTCATGGGGCAGCTGGGGACATAAAGGTCACGAAGGTGGCTGTGTGATTTGAAGGTTGTGGATTTGAATCCCATGACTGCTAGTGGCACCACTGAGGTACCCGTGAGCAAGGTACATCTGGCAGCTCCATCGGTCTTGAATGTTTCCTTACTAACCACGCGTGATCAAATTTCACGATGTGAAAGTTGCCCCACACGTTTACTTCTACAGTGAGTTTCTCGCTGCATTTGTTCTTTTCATGTACAGTTCCACATCACAACACTTATAGTGAAGAGATGAAGAAATAAGCATCTGTTTTCAGCTCTGCTGTGACGATGCTGTCGGCGAGTCTTCTGCTGCTGTTGGAGATGCTCTGGGATGCTTTAACTTTAACTGTGCTATGAATATTAATGGCAGATGTAAATGCGACCCTTAGGAACACATTTGGAGCTGTGAAGGACCAAGAAGCAAGAAAACTAAAAAGCTGTGCTTGGTTAGAGGTCTCATCAGCTCGTTTTCTGCAATATGAGCGCTGCATAGGCCAACACCGCCTTAGCAATTCATAAAAGATAATTAATTTTACAATTTAAAAAATGTTCTTAATAAATTAACTCTGCATTTTGAAGCATACATGAATGTTGTTAGCAATTTAATGAACATGAAGTAATTGTCCGAAAGCAAAAGCAGAGAGAGACGCTTGTAACACAGTAATTATAATGTATTAACATACATGGGGCAGCTGGTGGTCTGGGAGGTGGCCGTGTGATCCGAAAGTTGTGGTTTTGAATCCGATGACTGCTAGTGGCAACACTGAGGTACCCTTGAGCAAGGTACCATCCCTACACACTGCTCCATTGGTGGCAGCCCCCTACTTCAATTGGTGAATGGCGTAAACACAGAGCACTTTGTGTTGTTTGCACTGTGGTGTGTTCGTGTATGACAAATGGTCACTTTACACTTACACTTTACAGAATGAAGGGCCGCAAATTAAGGACAGAATACAACTACTGGGATTTCATTGCTAGTCACAGTGACTGTGCAGTACGTCAAAATGAACTGGCCAACCGATAATGAGATATGGGCGAAAATTAAGTAATCAAGAGACCCCACAGAAACACACTTCTGTTCTTGGAACAAATATCACAGCGAAATGCACCGTGATTGGCTCGAGTCACGTCAAGTTGGATTTTATTGTCATCCATTCACATACACACAATATGATCAAATTAAACTACGTTTCTTACAGTCCCAGGTGGACGGATAGCACAAACAGACACAACATGCAACATGAAGACCAAAAGTAAAACAAGACCGTGTAACAGCTAAGAGTGCAACAATCATTCACTTAGAAGGAAAGTAGGAGAAATACTTTAAACTGTCATAACAGTTTCTAGCCTAAAAATTCTTCTTGGTCTTGTTTTGAGAATAGTATACTATATAAGCGCAGATTTGTAAGAATATATAGATTGTTTTAAGGGTTTTCATTTTTCCTATTTCAAGAAATCTTACCGTGTGTATATCATTTAACTTGTTGCTAGTCAGATATTTCTTGAAATTTCTTGAAAATATCTGAATCTTAATAATATTATGCATATGATCTTATATAATGTGTTATTCTCAAAAGAAGATCAAGAAGACTTTTAGGCTAAAAATAAGTCTTAATTAGATCAAGAGCTTCTGCATTGTAGCACATATATATCGACTGGTTCATTTGCATCTTACAGTACATTGATGCATGGAATACGGCCACTTGGAATAAGGTCACTCAGAATAAAATGTATGAATATAACAGATATTTATGTTTATATCGTTTATATTGAATGCTGAAGTGTTGCTTATAATATTCAAAAGTAAAATCCATTATCAAACATACAAAAATCATTAGAAGGTCAAGTAACCACAACATCTTATGAAGTCAATGACAAAAATTCTCCACGTAAAACCCTGTTGTACTGAATAACAACTGATTCTGTAATAGTATTCCTGTTCACTTGGCAGAGAGTCATTAAATCCGTGATTCTCTGAGTGTGGGGCGCAGGAGAGACAACATGGGACACATTTTCACAGCGGAACAAAGATTCCACACCTGTTCCTTCACTGTCAGAGCCTTAGAGTGTAAAACGGACAGACATGTAACAGGTACTAAAAGGAAAACAGGTGGTGCTTCAGAGAGGAAGGAGGCAAGTGCTGATAACCTGCAAACAACCGAAAGAAAAGTGATGGGAGATCTTACTCCAGGTTTCACGGTGAATGTGGGAGGAAATGTCTGTCTGTGTTTCATGCGTGAAAACTGGCAGCTGACTATTGAGACCCAACAGAGACATTACAGGCTGAACTTTATTGTTGTACTTCTGGCAAAGTGCAAATTCTGCTTCAATTGTGCAGACTAACGAAGCAATTTAGTGACAGGAAGTTGTTTGAAGTGATAGATTTTTTTTTTTTGCACAATAAAACGAATCATCATCTCGTCCTCTCCTGCCCACTAAAACAGCTGGGGTTTAGGAGAGGATTTATCTGAACAATGCCAGCAGCTGTGTTTTACATGATGTGGCCTGAGTCACCGGTTAGTTCAGTGACATTCGGAACTTCCCAGTGATTCACTTCTGTGCTCTGATCTATCCAGAGAAGCCTTCCAGTAACAGAACACATGTCTGGACAAGAATTTAGAGTTGCTTTTTAAAATTTCTTATTTTTTCTTCATAAAAATATAAGCATTGCATGTAGTTTGGACAGCGTGCCTGAAAGCACTTGCCTTCTCACTCTCTGATCTTTGAACACACTCACCATTTTACACAACAGATTATTTTTTACAGACCTAAGCACTGACTCACCGCTGCCCGATCAGACCTGGCAGTCTCCTTAAAATTTACCTGAAGCTTTTAAAAAAATCACCTGCCAGTGATTTTCCACTTTAACGGCATCATTCATGTCAGAAGTTGCGGCGGGAAAAGAGACACATCGACCCTGGGAAGAACCAGAGGAATATTCCTTTCAGGGAGCAATTCATCAGAGTCTACTCACAAGTTGTGGAAATAATAATATTATGACAATTCAATGTAATATTTAAAGTATAATTACACTGATTTTTTGTGGTTTGGTTCCATCTCAAGAATTCAACAAAATTTATATTCCCAAACCTATTAGGCTGCCTTAAAATTAAAAAAAAAAAATCTACTATGAGAAACACACATATTTGAATGCATGGCAAACTAAATAAGTAAATAATTAGATACACAAACAACTTCAAATATAATAGCACAGGCCATATTGCTTTACTCATTTTATTAGTTTGTATTACTTAATTTTTTCCATTATGTATCTACAGCAAATCAACAGTAAGTGTGCTGTAACGTGCATTCTCAGTTTGTAAGGTAAAGTCTAAATCAAAATAAGAGTACACTTTATTGCCATGTCAGCTACAGTATATGCACGTACACAGTGAGACGAGACTGGCTCTATATTTTACAGTGATGTACCGAATTCAACATTCATTTCTACTGTTTCCCCCACATTCAGAGATAGTGAACATGATGATGTGATTTGAACTGTGCTTGGCAGTGCAGTCATGAGTCAATAGACTGAAAAAGAGTGGACTTAGTACGGAGCCCTGAGGAACTCCTGTACTGATTCAGATGGTGCTAGGAACGTTGTCACTAATGTGGATGGACTGAGGCCTCTCTGACAGAAAGCCTTGGGGTCAGTTACACTGAGAGGTGCTCAGGACCAGTTCACTCAGTTTCACTCTTAGATTTTGTGGGATGATGGTGTTGAATGCTGAATTAAAAACTATGAACAGCATTCAAACATCAGCGTCTCTCTGTCCCTCAGACTCTAACATTATCATCAAGTTAGACATCACTCGCTCAATTTAGCCTCCGAAAACAATGCACTGAAAAAACTCCATGACTACACAGCAATCCAAACACTCCAGTCAGAACACTCAGAATTGGCAGAGATGGAATCACTTCAGCCACCAGCAGTTTACCCGATCTCAGCAGAATGAACACACAGCAGCACCACCAACCTCTGTCTCAGTGCCCTTAGAAGATGTGTGGATAGTTAAACTGTTCAGTTGGACCAAAGTGTACTTTTGAGCTGTTATATTTTGTTGGTCTCTGTTATGACGAACAAAATACAGCTAAAGAAGGAAATCAAACAAAGTAAGCCTTACACTGAAAACACTGACACTGCATCATATGTTTATCAAATTTGCTAGAAAAACAGAGATTTCTCAAGGCTAGACTCCTGTTAGAAAACATGTTTATTGTTGGTTTTGAACTGTTGCTGCATGCCTGTGTGTTGAGAGCTGTCTGGGAAGCCCTGAGGAATATTTTGAGATGCACTGGTATAATACTTTACAATGATGATGAATCCATTGACATACTGAGAGCAGTCTACCAAGACAGAATGCCTGTATACCAGTGATGAACAGTAGTCCGGCAGAAACCTGCCCTGAAATTTTAGGAGGATTCTAAGTTGCAGCTTTTGCAATTTTAATATTTTAATATATATTATTTTCAGCAGTTGTAAGTAACAAGGGAGCTACAGAGAATCAGAGATGTGTTTGTAAGTAGTGCAGCACATATATATTGACGGGTTCATTTGCATCTTACAGTTCATTAGTGTATGGAATTCAGCCACTTCGAATACGGACACTCAGAATAAAATGTATGAATATAACAGATATTTATGATTACACCATTTATATTGAATGCTGAAGTGTTGCTTATAATATTTAAAAGTTAAATCCAATGACTATTACAGAATGCCTGTATACCAGTGATGAACAGTAGTCCAGCAGAAACCTGCCCTGAACTTTAGGACTATTCTACGTTGCAGCTTTTGCAATTTCAATATTATAACATATATTATTTTCAGCAGTTGTAAGTAACAAGGGAGGTGTAGAGAATCAGAGATGTGCAGACTGCAGACTTTCTACTGATCCTCAGTGTGTTTGTAGGTAGAGGATGATTATATTTTATTATGATTTTAACAAAAATATATTATTGTGCATACAGTTCTGTTTGAAAACAAAACAAAAAAATCTTAATTTTGCAGTATTGCTGAAACAAAGGCTCAAACTTGATGTTTCAGAATGTAAATTGAATGCAAATGAAATGCTTTATGTAACTCATTATGTAATCAAATATGTAAATGGAAGCATTAGAGTTCTATTTTTATTAACATGTCATTTGTGATTTGAATCCAGTGTGTTAGATTAGAAGGGAGAACATTAAACTCTGTGAAAGGGAACAGAAGCTGTGGTGTTAAACTGAAGGAAACAGTCCCACCTGAATTACTTTCAAACACACTCTTCCTTCTTTTCTCATCTTTTCTAAATTTGGTCTGTGTGCAAGCAGCTGATGAGGCTTCTTTTCCTTTGATGTAAACTCAGTTATTAAAGCCTCCTTTATCGCTTAACATGATTGGCGCCAAACTGACCACTTCCAGAACAACATCCAAACTCTGAACAGGTGTTTCTAAACGTTATGTCAAATTTTCAGCTCAAATTTTAATCCATCCATCCATTTTCTACCCCTTTATTCCACTATGGGGGTCATGGTGGTCAAGAGCCTATCAGTTTTACTTACTTAAAAGATGTAACAGGGAAGCATTTCAATTTAGTTAAATGGAGAGAAAAAAGAAAGAAAGAAAAGAGATTTTCCAGTAAGATCAGCAAAACAAAGACTTCCTTTTAGTGGACAGAAATGTCCTGACCTTAAACCTGTTATGCTTGGGGATGACAGAAAGAATTACTGGCATCTGAATGTTCCGAATGTTCCAAGCCACTTTAATGCTCTGAAAAGACATCCAGGCTCTTTTTGTCATCGAGATTTTAACAAGCAAGATCAAGTGAAAGCTCTCTCTAGAGAAAGTATTACATAAGAACTGGCATTTAAGTAAAGTGTCCCTTTATAGTCACGCCTGAACACCACAGCACACAAAGTGAACAGTGTGAAATTCTTCCTCTGTATTTAACCCTTTCACCAAGTGAAGCGGAGACTGCCACCAATGAGGGGCGCCGGAGAGCAGCCCTGTATGAACTAGGCAGGTATCTACTAAATCTAGTATTTGAGGCTTTCACATACGTTGGATCCAAGTGAGGAAGTGGAATGTCAACTCTAAACACAACAGTATAATCTCCACTGGGCACAGTGGTGGAATATTAATAGGATACTCCTGTACAGGAGTCTGTACCAGAGTTCAAACTTTTGCTTTAAGAAAGCCTAATATCAAGCATTGCTGGGGAAAACCATGTGACTATGTGTGGATGGGAAAGTCGATTATTAGTGCGTGAGTAAATGTGAAACCAATCCAGTCCACTGTGGGGGCAGAGTATGGGGCAACAATTGTTCATCAAAACATTCTGAGGAACAACAAGGCCCTCTGTCAGTGCATGGATGTAATGTGAGTGAGCATGGATGAAAGTCCCTTCAAAAATTCCCTTTAATTAACACAGATGTGTGTCGTGTGTGCCGAGAAATATCACCTAACAACAATAATTCTGGTTTGCTTGACGTTAGAAAACAGTTTACTATACTAGCTTAGCAACTAGAGATGGCTGTGACATCACGCTAGCGGCCACTAGAGGTCGCTTTGGTTAAGTATTGAATTTGGAAATTTTATTATGGCAGGGGAATGGGTTTGCTGGTTTATAGTCATGGCCGGGGTTTTCTAAGTGCAAAGCATTTGTGTTTGTTTATTTGTTGTGGGTTTTAGTGTAAATAAGGGGTGGTGTTTAGGCTTAGTTTGGAGGGTTGTTATTTCATGCCTTGTGTCTGTCTACATGCCTGCCCACTTTTGGGGACAAAGGGGAAACGTGACTAGGGCATGGCCAAAAAGAATTAAAAGATTACTGTGAAAAATGTATTATAATATATGAAATCAACTGATACCTTCCTTTTCACTGATCATGTAAAACTATAAAAATGCATATTCCATGTCTTTTCTCAGACATCACCTCTTTGGCTAAACATTATAATTACCCAAATGTCTAACCCTAGAACAGGGGTGTGGAACTCCAGTTCTGGAGGTTTGCGGTCCAGCAGGTTCTGGTGATTTCCCTGCTCAGAAGCACCTGGTTCACCTCGCTGGTTAATTGTCAGGTTTCGTGAATGTATTTCAGTATGAAAGCTATCAAACTGTGCTGGACACCGGCCCTCCAGGACCAGATGTTTGACACCCCTGAACTTTTTGAGTTAGTTTGCTAGCCTGTGATAACTCAGGTCAAACCAATAATGGTGATGATTTCCGATGTTTAAACCAAGCTAGTACAAACCTCATCACCTCTTTATCCCAGCCTCGAAGACACACATTCATATAATTTAGTCCTGCCACACTGCTGGTTGCTCTGTATTTTGTTGTGCCATGTGTGCAGCCATGCCCTTACCTCAGAAACTGCCTTAAGTCCTCAATGAGGAAACCACTCAGGTTGGAAGTGTAACATCTGCCATACTCAGAGCACAAATAATTCCACAATGACACGGGAGGACTGGCAGCGAGGCACATCTCAGAAGGTCGGTTTTACTAATTGCCTATGCTTCTGTCTTCATGACAGATTTTAAATGTGCCTTTTTCCTCTGTATGCATACCTCAGGGCTACAGTTGTGACCTTTTGCGCACACGTTTACTCTGGAATCCTTTTTTTATACAAACACGGGACTTCATATAGACGATCATATAGTTTAAGTCTTCTAGATTTCAGTGACATCGTACATGTATGTTATTCCTGTTGCGAGTTATGAGATGTGGTTGGAAAGCTATATTTCACTACATCTAGTAAATTAATGTGATACTTCAGCTACATATCAATTCATGATGGGCCTACAGTGTTCCCACATCAAGACAGCATGAGGTTGTAGGTTTTCTTAAAGAGTACGACATCAGGGCTATTTTGACACACCGTGAGCCAAACAGCAGATTAGCCAAAACAAAGAGAAAACCCTGAATCAGAGGCCAATAATCCTGGATTAATTAGATTTTTTCTCTTATTGCTAAGGTTTGGTCTATAAATGGTTCTCTGATCCTTGGCAAGCTACACAGTTCTGCGGGACCAAGGCCCCACTGCTTCTGCCCCTCTAGAGGGGCTTACTATGGCAGTTCCAATTCAATATCAGGACCCTCTGATCAAACATAAGATTGTCTTTAGTAAAGGAAGTCATTTTTATTGCCTACAAGATCAAAATGGTTCCTGTCATTCTACACAGAATATATCAGGCTGGTAGTGAAGAAATCTTTTTCACGGTGCCACAATTACTCGCTTATCACTCGGCAGATTTCAGGAAGATGACTTTCTACCGAGTATGGAATTCACTTTTCTGTCTGTATCAAATGTCAGTCCACATATACAGCTCGAGACAAAATGAGAAACCACTGTGAAAATGTTCAAATTCTCAGGTTTTATCTTTTATAGCTGCAGTATTGAACTGAACAGAGAGACACAGATTAAAATAACTGCAGTGGTCTCTTATTTTTTCCAGAGCTGTGTTAAAGGGAAATGAGATTTGCTCTTACCGCCCAGGTTTTGCTGAGTCTGAAGATGGGTGCGCTCTGTAAGGCAGACACCACAGAGACCAGGGAGTGCAGGTTATTCAGCTCCAGCAGCTTCTGTAGAGAAATTGTTAGGACAAAAATGAAACAATTACTCCATGTTCTTAGCTAGTTGGAAATTCGAGAAAAGGTCATGAAAAATATTCGTCTTGATTCTAATGCAAGCAATGCTACAGAAACTAATAATAAATATAATCATTTAAAAACAAAGGTTTATTGTATCAAATAATAGTTTCACATGTATCCAAGAATATCAAATATATGTGGATTTCATCACTGTCCGGTCAAAATGGCTATTTTTCAGGAACCACAAAAAACATTGTATATTCTAAATAAATGAGTACTGTGTCATTAAAATTGGTATAAATATTTTCAACACTTTTCATTGGTTAACTTCTCATTTTTACTGACCCACTTGGAGACTGATCAATAGTATCGATTTATGAAAAAAACAACAAAGCCCAAAAGTGGAGTTGCGAGGTTTTTGCCAGACAGCGATGATATTTAACATTTACTCCAGTTTCTTACCTACACAAAATAGAAAATGACAGTTTGCATTAAAAAATGACATGATATCACTTCTTCTGATACTTGTCACGTCAGGTGGTGCTGGGGACGTGAGGCGAGGCGCAGAGGGCAGGTTCCAAGATGTTAATTGTTTAATAAACAGAAAGTGACAGAAAGAAAAGGAAGGCTCGTGGGCCTTTAAACTCAATACACCTACACTAAAGAACCAAAGGATACGGAACATCAGGAGACAACAAGGATTTGTGAGGGATGACCAGCCCCTACAACTAGAATTCAAAGAACTTAAATACTGAAACACACTCGGACACAAACCAATGAGAAACCCCAATTACTTAATCAAAACACAAGACAGCTGAACATACCCAATCACTATAACACAAAACATCTGAACAGGTAATAATGACAACACAATGTCAAAATAAAAGTCCCAAACTACTAAAAGTCCAGGCAAGATATAACAATACTGAAACATCGAATATCAGCTGATACTAATAACTATTCAAGATCTTGTTCTTTAAATACTACCTTAATTGAAGGCTTAATTATTAATAGAAGCACATCAATTAACACGAGTACCAACTCACTTAACATGAGTACCACTTCACTTAACATGAGAACCACCTCATTTACAACGAGTACCACCTTACTTAACATGAGTACCACCTCACTTAACATGCAGTAGCTACTAGATAACATCCAAAATCTGGTCCAAAGGTCACCGATACACTGTGAGCGGTTCTGAAAATGTGAACTGATGTCCCTCGTTTGACTCTCCACAATTTGCAGACTAGAGCCAACCTGCACACAATGGACCCGATTGAGAACCGGGGCTAAAATTGGGGTTAATAGTAAAAATCTTCTTAGTTTTTCTCCCTTTTCCATGCTGATGATGTCATGCTTTTGCCGCCCTCTGTTTGGTGTGTATGGAGGGTTGCCAGGAGGACCCTCAGCTACTTAGTTTTTTTCATCTCCCCGGCTGTTTTGGCTATTAGCATAGTTTCTGACTCACTGAAGCGTGCCTGAAGGTGGAAGGGAAAAGAGATTAAGCGAACAACTGCACGTGACCATCCAGGCTCGCGAGGTAAAGGGGACGCAAGGAGCCGCTCAGCGAGTGCTCCAGCCTTCCACATCAGGGGAGCGAGCCAGTTGATTGAATCCACAGATGAATGCTGACCTGCTGTGAGCATGTGTGTGTGTGGCGCCACAATAAAAAGTCTGTCAAATTTCTCCAAATGGCTCTCAAACAACCCAGAGAACAACCCAACAACATACGATTAACAAAAAACAGCTACATTTTTGCACAAATAATTTACCTAAAAACCCATTCAGCCTGGTTACATACAAAATACTACATTCTACAGCAGGGGTCAATGACCTTTTTGAAACTGAGAACTACTTCACGAGGACTCATCCATACGAAGAGCTACCAGTTTGATACATTAGAACCGAGTTAACCTAAACATATATAAACTTCATGTATAATAAACGTTTGCTTAAGATAATGTTATTTTTAAAATCTATATAAATGCAAATGTGATTAAAGAAGAAAAGCAGCAGGATAAACTGGTGAATTGAGCTATTTTTAGAACCATTCTGCGGGAAACTCGTGTGGTCCTTGGGGGCACCCTGATCCCCATGGGCACCACGTTGGTAACCCCTGTTCTAGAGCAACCCAAGTAGACCTGACATGAACTGATTATATTTGTGCAGTAAATATCTGGGTCCCAGCCCCTATGACCGCCATTTACAAATGTTTTTTTCAGTGTCTGTACAATAATATTGAAACAAATTTTAAGCTCCTATTTAGAAAGTTTCAGGTAATTGGTTGTACTTTCAAAACCAGTTCAATATGGTGCCTATTTTTGTCAGACTCATTCTAACCGTTTAGAAGATCTACACCCATCTTAAGTTCGAGTAGAGTTGGATGTCTCGAGACGGTTTTGGTCTCGAGACCACTTTTATGTGGTCTTGGTCTTGTCTTAGTCTCGACGGACTTTGGTCTTGGTCTCAGATCCCTCGGTCGTGTCTTGGTCTCGCTGTCTCGGTCTTGCTATCTCAGATCGACATAGTTGTCGGGAGATTTGGAGTCAACAGTATCCATGACACAATGTAACGTTCGATAATGTGTCATGCGCAAAAGCATCCGCTCTAAGCCGATGCTTTTTAGTGAATCAGAAGAGTCGACT
>JBBMFX010028479.1:0-12108 GCA_037832545.1 Rhabdalestes septentrionalis | reverse complement strand
AAATCAGAGTTTATTGATACACTCTGAGTTCTGAGGGTAAACACCGGTTCTAGACTGTTTTACACTGTTTATATTTATTAAAACCACAGTTTACTGATACACTCTGAGTTCTGAGGGTAAACACCGGTTCTAGACTGTTTTACACTGTTTATATTTACTAAAACCACAGTTTACTGATACACTCTGTTCTGAGGGTTAATGAACCGTCAACTTCATGTTTCTTTATGGAAAGAAATGTGGTTCTTCCATTGACCCTTCCAAAGAACCATCTTAATGTTGACATTAATATCCATTCATTCACTGGGTCTACCTGTATGTGGCCTGTGGTACAGAACACCAACCTGGTTTATTTCAATATGTCACTGTAGGCTACAGTTCATCAGTGCTGGGACTTCATTCTCAGAGTCTAAATTGTACATGCCAGTTCAAGCGAGAACACAATGCTGTGTCTGATGCCCGCAGGTGAAGACCAGCTGATGAACAAAGCAGCTGACATCACACAACAGAAATGCTAGAAATTTAAGCTACATGCATTAGTGCAGAAAACAGCCCCAGGAAACATTCCTCTGTTTTTAACAACACCTCTCTATCACTCTTCATTCTGTGGCCTTTTAGCATGTGTGTGTGTGTGTGAATATATCAACATGTACAAAATGATATACATATTATATAGGTGTGTGTTTGTATGTAAAAATATTTAAGTGTGGATTAATATAGGTTCTCCAATGAATTTAATTAAAACACATCAACTTACAGTGAAATTCTCCAACAAAGATATATTATTTTCATGAGTTATATACATATGTGTATATAAATAGAGAGATAGATAGATAGAGAGCATAAAATGTATATGCAGAAATATACTTAAGGCCAATAAATTGGGTATATTTATTGTGTTCTTATACTTTTAAACTTGAGCTCTGTCCTCTCGATCCGTCCCTTGCCGCTTCCCCTCCCTCCCGCAGGTGTAACCGGATAGTGATGACCTATTTGGATGAGTTTCAGAAAAGACTGCCCTCTGGAGGTTGAGCTGATAGTGAAGAGAATGAGTTGTGATGATAAACTGACACTGGAGAGGTAATATTACTCACAGCAGGATGCATTAACACATGCTTTCAACAAAGCGAGGGCCGAGGTCTAACAGTCACTTCTGGCTCAGCTCTGTAGATCTAAACTAGACAATAATCCACACACACCCACAAATGCCTTTCAAGTTATTCATCTCTCTGTTTCTCTCTCAGACTGCAGGATGTTCAAGGATTAAAAGGGCAGCGCTCTTGTTTTGGATCTCAGTGCACCAAGTTTACATTGCAGATCACAGATTTAGTGGCATTGTAATTCAGAGACAAGGAGGAGGCCACGGGTCATTCAGGATTTGATTTTATTAATAAAAAGCAATAGAAAAGTTTGTGAGAAAAGGACATTAACAGTGAAGCAATAATGTTTTAAATGGGTAGACAGTCTTCAGGAGACTAGAGAAAATTGTTAAATCTGTACAATCTGACCGCTCCAATTTCGCCTAAGGCAGCCGGCTGGAGTGCCACTCACTACGGCTCTGTGATATTTAAGTATCCAGGAGTAAATACTGAAGGTGTGGTATTTTACACTCTTCCAACTGAAGGCCATGAACATTTCACAAGCCAAGAAGCAGTTAAAACAAGAACAAAGCTTCTTATATTTAATTCTTAGAACTACTCATTTAAAAAAGCATTAAAACAGCCGGAAGTTGCAAATTCTACTATATTATACAGTTTATTGACATTAGTGTCACAGTACAAAAATAATGTGAGGATATATTTCTGGAATAAAGCTACTGAAATCGTTGCTGTCAGAATAAAACCTTATATCTCACTTTTTGCCGGCTTGCATTTAACATCATTTGAAAAGGCAATTTGCTGTTTTCACTGTGTCAAAAAAATTATTGGACCAATAGAAATGGTCCATATGACAAAAATATGTTCTATTAAAGTTAATACTACTTTTTCATTTCTGATACTGAAACTGATACAGTAGGCTTGAATATCTACAGACATTTATACCAATCCACTATCTTTTTACATCTCCTTAATAACTATAGTTTTATTATTATTATTTATTTCTAAACTCTTAATAATACATTTGTCTGGGTGCACTTCAATTAAAAAAATCCCTGCTTCCTCTAGTCTGAAATTGTTAAGATTTCAGTTTCTACACTCATATAGTGCACAGTGTGTCCATTATGGACTTCTGCACACAGGGCTGGATCTCCAGTGTATCTTTGTTAGACATTTTATACACTCTTTGGGTGTAGGAGTCTGTATTTATAATGCATTATGTAGATAGTAGAGAAACATTTGGGACACAGCCTTACTCCTCATTTGTGTGTCTCTCTTTACAGCATCTCGCTCATAATTTAGTTCTGCGTTTATGTGATCATGCATTTTTTCCCGATATCTGATCAAATGATTTCAGTCTGTATCAGACCCATTCTGATAATGAGTATTGGATCGGCACACCCCTAGTTACTCCATTTTTGAGATATGAGGTTTTTTTCAGACAGTGAACACTTGCCCATTATTCCAAACATATATGTACAACATCCTCCACCAGCAAGCCCCTCGATACTATGCTACATCCTCTGGGTGTTCTACATGTAGACCTAATTTCAGTAACATGAAACGCCTTCTGAACTGAAGGCACGTATGTTCAAATTTGTCCTG
Source organism: Rhabdalestes septentrionalis (assembly GCA_037832545.1). Taxonomy (NCBI): domain Eukaryota; kingdom Metazoa; phylum Chordata; class Actinopteri; order Characiformes; family Alestidae; genus Rhabdalestes; species Rhabdalestes septentrionalis. Next base: position 9,409 of record JBBMFX010028479.1, on the reverse strand, counting down.
AAGTTAGTGTTTCACTGTAGGATCAATGCCAGCTGTAATTCCATATGCAGCAAGTTATTGTGGAAAAAAGAGAATAGGGTGTAGCGTTTCACGGATTAATGCAGGTTTGTGACAATGGTGTTTTAGTAACTGAGGAAAAACTGGTAACTTATGAATTAATACACATTTTAGCATAAGAATGAAGGAAATTCAAGGAAAAAGAGTGAATTTCAGTGGCATCATAAAGTAGTTTAATTCAATTCAATTTTCCACAAACAAATCATGACATTTTGAAATCCCATTTAAAAGGCTTTAATACATTCGCCACATTTTCTTCCCCTTTGTGAGAACTGAAGAGACCTTTGAAGCACTATGGGTTAAAATTGACCAGTACCAGCTGAAAACCAACTATCTTCCACTGTTCAAAGATGTATCTTCTGAGAATACCTGAGTCAAGCGCTAGGAGATTTATAATTACCAAACACTGACTGGTTCCTATTCCTTTTTGGCACTGTTCAGTATTCCTGGATCCCACCAGGTAAACTGGTCCATATTAACTTCTTAATGGATTATTGCCTGCATCAGAGTGGCCACTCTAATGCTGCCAATGCTTAAGTACTCCTAAATTTGCATTGTTGGCATTTCTTGCCACTATCCTGATCACTGGTCCTTATTAGGTTTCAGGTATTTTTAGTATTTGAGGGGGAAATATTTCTTTAAAATGGTTAGGATACAAAGCTTAATCACTGTACAGGCTGTAATTATTCTCTCCCTACATATCAGACTCTTTTAGGCAGTGCAGTTATTTTTGGTTGAGTGATGGAGTGTCTGAAATCCTGACCAGGACCCCACATGTTTCCTGTGAGACTGCCGTTTGGGACTGTGGCCAAGTCTGGATGAGAGTGAGAAAGCAGGGGGTGGAAAGAGAGAGAGAGAGAGAGAGAGAGAGAGAGAGAGAGCTACCCAGAATTAGTCTTCCAATCTACAGTCCAACTGGTATTTAATCTAATTGGGCACTGGGCCAATGGACAGCTCAAAATGACCCAAAAAAGAAAATAGTATTACAACCTTTGGGGTTTTCGTTAGTCTCTTTGTGTAAGTAGTGTGGCAAAAGCCATGAATGCTCCACACATTATACACTGGTGTACTGAACCATCTACAGACCCAGACACACTTGTGTTGCCAACAAAATTACATTGATATTCAATGATACCTCACTAGATATTCAATGCTAACTTTTTGTGAACTCTGAAATGTGAATCTTTGCCCAATCATGCTACTGCTTTGTCTGTTGACCTTCATTTGGCAACACTGTAAGTCCAAAATGGAATTAACAGTTATTTTATAAACTTTAAAAAATTTAATCCCCCCACCTTATAAACCAACACACAGAGGCTGTAGTACAAGAGTCCTAAAGTTTTGCTTTTAGGTGTACACAAATTAGCCAGCATGCTAATGAATATATTAGCTCCTTGGCTAACCATAGCCCAACACAATTTACCCCAGTGCCACCAGCCACGGTAATATCATACATTTTTTCTACAGTTTAGGATGTGGTGCTATGCTGTGAATATAACCTCATTTGTATTACGGCTGTTTAGGGTAAGCGATTTAGCAAGCTTGCTAACTGCACCAACATTGAGAAATTTTTGTTGCTGCCAGTCTTCTGCCCAAACCTTGCAGCAAATGTGACTGTGGCTTAAGGTCGAGATGCTCAGGATATTGGTCTTAGAATAAAAGATAAGCTAACAATGCTGCTGATTGGCCGTTGTTGCCGCAGCTGACTCCTGATTAAAGGGAAGGTAGAGAAGCTCCAGTTCCTAAGAGGTCTGTGGTCAGAACATTCCTGAGCTAAGGCTTGGCATCTCCTTTGTAAGTGTTGTGGCTTGTTCCTTGGACTTTTTTTGTGAGGGTGGGAGGACAGTCTCAGTTCCCTCCCTCTCTAGCAGAGGGAGAAGCGCCGGGCGTTGAGGTTCATCTTGGTGAGCCCCAGGTGTTTGAGTGGGGTGGACAGAGCGAAGGCCGCCTTCAGCGGGATGTCGCACAGCAGGTCGGACTCCTCACCGCACTCCTCCAGCTCCAGGGTGGCGTCGTCCAGCATCTCTTTGTGCTGGTGGCAGGCCTGCTCCACCTTCAGCTGGTGGATCTCCCCGCGCAGCCGGATCAGCTGCCGGGCAAGCTGGTTATCCTGCAGCTGCATCGCCCTCTGTGGAGAAGAGAGAGGGGATTACAGAGAGAGAGACTGAGAAAAGTGAGCTTGTGCCAAGAGTGTAGAATTGGGGGAATATCCAATGACTACTGAACTGTCCGTAGTAATAATTTTAAACAACACAATCAAATAAACTACTGCTTTCGGTCAGTGTTTGAAACACCAACATTTTACAGTTCTGTGTCTCGACTCCGAGTACCACCTTCATCAGCCAGTATCATTTTCTGATTGGGTTTGCTGTTACTTGCCAACATATGACTGGCTTATTCTTTGGTGAAAATACATTTTAAAAATAATCATGTGGTCAGAATAACTCATCTTTAATTAGTTCCCATTTGAAATGAATCATTAACTGAAGCCACTGTCATGTATTCCATTTAATCAAATGGTAAATCATCCAGCTCAGGTTTCCTTTATTATTTATGACCATGGGAAGACATCAAGGCCCTAAGAGATTCTTTATGATAAAAAGATTCCACCCACAGAATAAGTGTGTGAGTCAGTCCATCCTTCAACAACTCAGAGGTCAGTGCTCTGGAGTTATCAGCTGGGTGAGCAACGCCAGACAAAGTCAGACACGTATGAAATTATGTTTGGAGATAAAGGGAAAAAAAACATATTTTTGTAGGACTGTCCTTTCATTATAGGTGCACTTCCACAGGTCTACAGGAACCGTGCTGAAAATTAACTGTACTGTGATTGCAAAGAACTTGTATCAAAGTTTTTCCAGTGTCTCTAAGCCACTGACTCAAATCTATCTTTCACATTACCGCCTCCATGGCGCTGAACCAGCGGAAAGTTTTCTGTCACATCCACTTTGTTATTGTGGTATTTTATTGTTTAAAGTTTTATTTGAGTTTTTTGTCTTTGTGATGAAAACTGAACCCAGATTACATGTTAGTGATGTCCTGGATCACCTTCACATTTCTCATTGAAGATAAATGTGGTGTCATCGAAAACTCCCGCATTTATCTTCAGCACAGGCAGAAACAGACAAAGAGCTTTTATTTCATCCATTTCCCAGTTGTTAGTTGGTGTCTCCATGGTTGTGGTTGTTTTTATAAGCCAGTGGACTTTCCATGTAGTGACTTCGACCAATCAGAAAACAGTGATGCAGCCATCTTGGCTGCAGCCCGCTTTTAGCCCAGCCGTCAAGCAGCTCAGGCTCCACTTGGGTCTGGGTTGTTTTATTTGTAATGGAAAAACATTTGTTCAAGCACAGCACGGTTCCTGGTGCCAGTGGAAAAGCACCATATTTTCCCCACCCACCCCCTAACCATCCTGTTGTACATTCTGATAGCTTTCTTGGCAGCCATTGCTGTCCTTCTCATAGAAGATACTTAGGTGCTGTTCTATTAAAACACAGATAACTCACTAAGTGGGTGTTGAACAGTGATTGTCTGGCTCTTATATTGCATTTTAGATACAACCCCTCCGTTCCAGAACAAGGACGGCTCAGAAAAATGAAACTCATCAAAACACCCACAAAAAAGCATCACCAGGAATACCAATTGTCAGTATAAGGGCCCATTTGCACATTCTGATCAGTCTCCGGAGAAGATTCATTCTGTGATACACTGCAAAGACCAACATTGCAATAATGAGCAATATATTGCAGTGTTGGTAATAAATGAAAGGGTTTTTCCAATCAAACCACAAGCACAGACTCGACCCAAAAACTCTGCCTTAATGGAGCCGATACGGTCACATGACCCCTCGTTTCACTGCATCTGCTCCTCCAATTAAATGACTAAATTACACATTCAGGTTTTGGTCAGTACCATATCCTGCTCAGGCAGCGTTCCCATTCTGGTAAGGCTGATCACCTTTCTGTTCATTCACACACCTGTGTCACAGGTATTTGCATGCAGTTCTGTGGTGGCTCTATGCTGGTACACCTGGATGAGATTTAAAGGTGAGTAAATATTGCCAGAACAGTTACACCCAGGGCTGTAATCTCAGACTCTCTTTTATGTCCACTGATCTGTGATTGCTCAGCATTTATATCCGTGTGATTAGCCCTTTATTCAGGGGAATTCTCAGGCCTTGTTTGTATAAAAAACCTTTGTGCTCATACAGTCCAGTGAGCCTGTAGAAACTCATCCCAAAGACAGTAAACAGTCTGATGACAATTTGGCCTACATAACCTATATAATCTTCCAAGAGCAGAATCACCAGTGCTGAACTGGGCGGAGGCCTTGGAGTTTCATTAAAGGCTGGGCTTACTGGTTTTCAACCAGATCTTATTGAAATGGTTGGTTCCCAGCCTTTATAAGGGTGCACAACACAACCTCGCCCAGAGCTGTAATCCTGAAAAGCCACAGGGAAGATCCTCTCTGGATGTAAATATGAGTCCAAAGAGTTAATCAATCAAGTCTTCCATAAACTCTCATAAATCTACTTCTCGAAAAGAGGGATATAGGAATGTGTATCCTTTTGTACTTTATGTTCATTCAAAACATTCATTGAATCACCATAACATGTAGAAACATGTAGCCAGAGAGCAGATTCACAGAAAACATAGATCAGCTGTAAAGGACTCTGTATTTTTATGCATTTTAGTTTTTTATCTTTATTTGATGTATTTATTTTTTATTTCACTCATTATTATTTATTTCTATTACACTAGTTTTTGCCTTATTACAATTTTTGGGGGGTTATTTTAGTTATTTTTTATTGATCTATTTATGTATTTATAATTTCACTCATTATTTATTTATTTGTATTACCTTAGTTTTTAACAATATTCAATTAGTAGTTTGATTGTTTTATGTTCTTAGTTACTTCTACTTTGGTTTTTATGACGACTAGTGATGCTAAATTAAGTATGTGGCATCTTATTTTTATCCTTTCATGCAGCACTTTGGAAACTGTCTTAGTTGTTAAAATGTGCAATATAAATAAAGTTGGATTGGATTGGATTGGATTGGAAGGACAAAATAAAAAATTATTTTAGCAGAATATATAAAGGCAGTTGGGATTATTGTGCAAATGTGTTTGTAAATTGAGGAGGGTGGGGGGCGTAATGTGTGATATGAATGTGCTGGACTGGGCTGTTGATTGGTTTTACACTATAATGAATGCAGTTACCTCAAGTATTATAATTAATAAATGGCTTATATTCAACGATGCATATGGTCACATTTTGCATTGGCATATCACAATATTTAAATGCACTGTTACACCTCACTAAGAACGAGACACAGAAGCATCAAACTAGGTGTGAAGTGTTCGGTTACCCTTACTAAAGAACTATTAATGGTGTAAATTTGGGTGTAAAACATCTGCATGATATATTGTCACACATCCACTATGTATTTTGTCACATTGTTTAAATTTCAGTACCAAAATGTGTTAAAGCATTGTTATATGCCATGGGAAAACAATATAGAAACATTAAAAATGTTCTGGATCACAGAGAGGGAGAAGAAACTACTGAACCACTAAGATTTTCTGAAGAACCAGAGGAACTGATATGATGGAGGTAGAACATCTGCCACATTACTGCTGAAAACTCATTCAGTTTTCAATAGAACATCAGACAGACCTGACTGTGCTGAAAATCTGTACAAATGTAACAAAGCAAAGGAATTCGAGAAGAAGCTTAAATCTCCTGATCCTGGAAGATACTGGATGCACCAAGAAGCTTAACTGGAGTTCTACGAGAAGCTCAGTCTTGGATGAGTTTTTGGACCAGATATTTGTATCTGTACTATTTCTCTGTGACTTGCAACACATTTATTGCACTGTGCGAAACATTAAGGCACTATTTTGCTTCCAGAGATCCAGACATTCTTGTATTTTAATCTAAACCTGAGGAACAGTCCTCTAGGCTTCCTGAAGGAATTTCAAAGGCTATCATTTTCAGTCCAGTCCCTGAATCGGACCAGTTTCAAATGAATGTTTCTTTCTTCCTTGTGCCATGCGTGACAGCACTAACTAAGTCCTGAAACAGTGAAGAAACAGAAGCACATGATTCCCGATGATCAGGCGGTGATCAGTACATTGGTGGTGCTGAAGGCTAACTCCTTAATCTAGGCTCCTTGTGTCTTTATGCACTTAGCAGCCTGTCACGGTAACACATTTGCCCCTGTTAATTTAATATACCCAATATAACACTGATAAAATAGGCATTAAATAGTAGTTTTGCACCAATTTGGTGATTCAAAGCAAAATATACAGAAATGGCTCAAGACTTTTACTTAAAGTACTGTATTAATACTAGGGCTGGGAATTGTTGCCGATTTTCTGAATCGATCCAGTTCCGGATCCGATTAAATCCGATTAAATTCTCGATCCGATTCAATATCGATTTATCTACAGATTTCTTTGTGTTAATACTAGTTTGGCTTGGTTATAAATTGGCTTGAGTGGAGGATATCCCTATGTTGACCGACTGTACTGCAATATGACCTGTGGTCAGTAGACTTTGCCAATAAATGTTTATTTTATAATTCATCCAATCCAACATTATATTATTGTATATTTAAATAAAAAATTCTGCACATGAATAACATGAATAACTGTAACAGTTTACAGGAACAGAGGAACAGAGAGAAAAAATAATAATTTAGGAATAAAATATTTTTTTATTTAAATTCTTAAGTTCATAACAATGAGAGAATAATTAGCCCTGTTTTAAAAATGTCTATTTGACAATGAAATGATACCCACAAAATTGGCTGAACAACTGTAACCTTAAAAAAAAATGGTTGAATAAAAATATCCATGGCAGGGTTAAAACAACAATGACCACAACTGGTTAAAGACTATCTGGTTAAAAAACTAACCACACGCTTGCAAGAAGTAGTGCATAGTCGACAGGAAAAGATCGATCCGCAATTTTTAAAATAATCGATACTGTATTTTTTGAACGAGAATCTATGTTGATCTGTGAATCGATTTTTTTTAAACCCAGCCCTAATTAATACATATTTTTATACAAGGTAAACTCTCTCTCTCTCTCTCTCTGAATAGAGGAGTGAAACCTAGAAGTTATGTAGAATGAACAATGAGACACTGAATCGCTTGAATTTCAATACAAAAAACCCCTGAAAAATTCGGGTGTTCTAAAACTTTTGACCATTATGAATAGAAATATATTTATGTCATAACATTATAAAATATCCCCTTTATTTTATATATGTATATATATCTATATATAATGACTTTACATTAAGCATACTTCTGCTCTCAGTATTCACGTAATGAATCACTTCCATGTAATAAAGTTTGGACCAGGTAATGAGGGGGCGTTCAAGACTTCGGCAAGGTGCTGCATCCCAGGTGCAGAACCAGCTCAGCAGGGAAACGCGACTTTATAAACCGAGTGTGTTGAGTGTTGTGCCCTAATAAGAGAGAATTCCTCACCAGCTCGCTCCGTAGCCATTCCAGCGCCTGGTCCATGGTGCTGAAGCCGCAGATGGTGCTGGTGTCCGCGGGCGCTTCCACGCTTCCGCCCCCGCACCCCTCCGCGCGGCTCCGGAGCCTCTCCCTCCACTCCACGTAGGAGGGCCGGCGGGTCTCCAGGTTCAGCTTGGCCGTGAGCGCCTTCACGCTGTCCAGGTCCTCCGCCTCTCCCTCCTCCGAGCTGCTCCGCTCCCTGAACTCCATCATGATCGCCAGAGTCCGGCGGCTCCGGAGCCTTTATACGGCGCGCGGCGCCTGCTCGCGCCCAATTGGCCAGGGGGCGTGGTTCCGTGGGTCCTGGCAGTAGGGAAACCCTCCGCTTTCTCTGGGATTCCACTGCGTACAGCTCACCTGATTGAGCAGGTCCTCTCGGACTGGGGCAGGGGGCAAGTGTGGTGCAGTGATGGTGCAATAGATGGGTACGCTGTGTTAACATACACAGTGATCTGTATACCTATCTAAATATTTATGTAAAGTTGGAGGAACATTGTTCTGTGTATGAAAATAAAACTTGAAACATGTATGTGTGTGTGTTCTTCAGAGTTTGGGCTAGACCCCTTTCTTCCAGTGAAGGACACTTCAGCATATTCAACATATTCTGGACAACACAATGCTTCCAACTTTGTGGACCCAGTTTGGGGAAGAACTTTTTTTATTCCAGCAAGACTGTGCCACACAAAGCAAACTACATAAAGACATGATGGATCAGTTTTGTGGTGGAAGAACATGACTGTCCCAGACAACCCTGACCTCAACCCCAAATAATCAAATCCTCAGATCAACTGTAAAATCCAAATGAACACCTGGTTGTCTCCTCTACAATATTTGAAATGTGCCTTAGTGGTCAAATTCTGAACTACCAAAGTCAGATAGTTTTGATCCATGAAGTTGTTAAAGAGAAGATAACTGAGAGGCCAGATGAGAACAGCACAGTCACTTCTGTTACAGTTTTTCTTAGTTGTTTACACACAATTTCTTGTACTTCAGACACAATGACTACAACATGTAATTGATGCACGAACCCCCTGAACCAATTCTGCTGAACCTCAAGCACAATTCCTGCTTTACACTCAAATTGCAGTTTTAAAACACACTTGTTTCAAAATACTACACACACTTCTCTGGATTGTAAAGCCTTACTTTGCATACTAACTCATCACATGGGTAAACACCTGTTACACATAATAGCAATTAAGTATCAGAGCTTTAAAAAGGGCAACAGGTGAGTTCTTCTGTTTAAGAGCAAAGGATGCCAACACTGGAAACAGAGACACAGCCAGAGGAGAAGAGGAGGATGGGGAAGATGAGGACAAGAAGGCTAAGGAAGAATTCGATCAAAGCCACTGTGGTTGACCATGTGGTCAACAATGATCTAACCATGAGGGAGGCTGAGGAAAGAGTACAGCCAGATTTTAGCAGGTACCCTGTAGCCTCTATCATCCAGACTTTCTGAAATGAAATTAGGTGAGAAATCTCACTGTAGTCAAGAAGTACATTACTGTAGTACAGTACTGCCTGTGAAGTGTTCTGTAGACTGTTTCAGTATTTGGGAAATGTATTCCTAATTTGTATTCCTACACAGGATGCCTATTCACTGTATTTTATAGTTTTTACTATTCTAGAAAGAAAGGATGCAGAATTGTTTTTATTTTTATTTTTTGTAACTGTATTCAGTAAATTCTACTTTGTGTTGATTGAGATGAACACTGTGTACATTATTTTTGTGGGAAAAATGCAGTAAAATATATGTGGTACCATGTATTTGTGTGTTTTGTATACAAACAATTTTCTGAAATATTTTACTATGCATGT
>JBBMFX010028414.1:0-12110 GCA_037832545.1 Rhabdalestes septentrionalis | reverse complement strand
GTAGTAGTACGAATGGAGATACACGGTTGAGACACATATTTATGGGAACCAAATAAAGGGACATGATAATGTATTAGGTTCTTCCCCAGGTAAGTGAAGTTTATGCCCCTGGCCGTTCACATGATGTAAAAGAATATGTGCCCACTGCAGATGTCTGAGGACACTGACAGCATGGGCACTCAGAGTGGTCGGTGGCTTTGCAGCCCCACATGCAGAGTGTTCTGCCATTTTTCTTTCATAACCAACATTAACATTTGCAAAATTTTTTGCTACAGAAGCTCTGTTGTGTGCTAGGCTAGGCTTCACTCCCAGTGTGCATCAGTAAGACTTGGATGTCCTTATGCCTGTTGCCTGATTTCCTTCCTTGGACCACCTCTGGTCCTTGTCAAAGTCATTTTTCCAGCTTCCAGCACAACAACTTCGATATTTGACGGTTCAGTTGTTGCCTAATACATCTCATCCCTTGACAGATGCGTCACCCGTTAGTGGTTTTAATGTTGTGGCTGATATATATGGGGTGTATGATTGGGTGCATAAGTGTGTGAAGTTATTATTATTATGGCCATTTATAACATCCAAACAGATATAATGTTATTAGCCGATTTTTAGATGTTTGTCTGTTTTTCTGCAGGTTTTTGGCCAATGTGAGCACATATACAGAGACTCCAGTCGTGGCCTGCATCGTGTCAGGTTTCCTGGCTGCCCTGCTGGCCCTGCTGGTCAGTCTGCGTGACCTGATCGAGATGATGTCCATTGGCACCCTGCTGGCCTACACTTTGGTTTCTGTGTGTGTGCTGCTGCTTCGCTACCAACCTGAGAGCGACATCCACGGCTTTGTCAACTTCCTGTCTGAGGAGAACGCCAAGAGGAAGGGGGAGGGGGTTCTGGCCGAATGCGAAAAGGATGCGTGTTCTCCCATTAGTGAAGGTGAAGATTATGGAGGTATTCCAACCAACACCTGTGGAGCAAAGAATCTACCATCCTTAGGCGATAATGAAATGCTAATTGGCAAATCTGATAAATCCAGCTATACAGCCAGCCATCCAAACTATGGCACAGTAGATATGTCCTCAGGCATCGAGTCAGATGAGACGGAAAGCGTCTACCTTCAGAAGCTAAAGAAGCTAATGGGACCCCGCTACTACACCATGCGGATCCGTCTGGGTTTGCCAAGCAAAATGGACAGACCAACTGTGTCTACTGGCCGAACAGTCACACGCTGCGTGCTCCTACTCTTCTTCCTTATCTTTGGTTTCTGCTCACTCATTATATTCGGCGCTGGCTGCATTGCGGAGGGCCGCTGGTGGGCTGTTCTGCTGCTAGTGTTGCTTGTGCTGATCATTACTCTGCTGATCTTCATCATCATCCAGCAGCCAGAGAACCCCAAGCGTCTGCCATACATGGCACCCTGTGTGCCCTTCGTTCCTGCCTCTGCCATGTTGGTCAATGTGTACCTCATGCTCAAACTGTCCAGTATCACTTGGATCCGCTTTGCTGTCTGGTGTTTTGTGGGTGAGCAGCATTTTATTCATTTGATTGCACTCATTCAGAGCACATGGTAAATGCATACTTGATAAAAATCACTCCATTGTTGTTACAGTCAGATTGTAAAAACTACATACACTCCAGATTCATACTGGACTAAAACCTATTAACATATATAAACCTATGACAGTATTAAAGTAATAGTGAGAAACAAATAATAATGAGCTGTTGATGTGTACATATACACACTGTACGTGTGTGTGTTTGGCAGGCGTGTTGATCTACTTTGGCTACGGTATGTGGAACAGCACTCTAGAAATCACAGCACTGGAGGAGGAAGTCCATGCTAGCACATATCAACGCTACGACATGGGAGTGGATGACAACTTTGCAGTGGACGACGACCTTTACCCCTCCAGTGGAAACTGGAGACCTCAAAGCCAGGGCCCGAAACACCAGCCACCGAGAGGGAACGGGGATGCAATGGAGGATGGCCTTGACAGTCTAGACAACCACAGGACCTCCTCATCCCACAACAGAGCCAAAAGCAAAGGCGGGAAATCTGCCCCCGGCTTCGAGGCGCTAGTGGTGGATGACGATTTGGATGACCCGCTGGAATGAGAATTTAATTCTGAATGTACTCATGTGTCCACAGAAACCTGCAGAAACCCTTGGGCTAGATGGTTACCTCTCGACAGTGAAATTGTATATTATTTTACTTCTGTTTTTTTTTCTTTTTTGTTTTCTTTTATTGACTGGGGTAATCAATCACCAAACAAATTCTCTTTCAACCTGCATATTCTTTGCACATAAGGTGACATTGCTTCTGATCACATAACTCCAAAGACAGAGGCGTCCTTTTTCTGTCCACATCTGCCTTTCCTTCAGGTTCGATCGACCAAATTGAACCCTACAGATTTACCGAGCACTTAAACAAAGCATTGCCCATCACTGCAGTAATTAGCACGTTATTTATCACACGCTGAAGACGTCAGCGATAACCATGTTAACTATCGCAGCCTCACAGCACTTCCTGAAATGAGCCACAGTTGGCCTGCAGGAAGCCGTCTGGCAGTGGAGGATAGAGATCTTCCTGTTAGAAGGTCGTAATGTGCCACTGTGCTAATAGTTAGCCAGACAAGTTGCTATTACTGTCCTTTTCATCTGTGTCATTTTAAAGAGGCAGTTCTGTGGAAAATCAAATTAACAAAGTTTAACCCCTCCTTTATCCCAGATGTAGTGTCTGAAGACTGCTTCTGGAACTATGAGACTAATGGAGCTAACAAGTAAAGGACTGTTCGATTAGCATATGCTTAAAATTTGCACTCATGTTTATAGACAGCAGTTTGTTAGCAAGTCTATTTCAGATGATACACCAACTCAAGCAGGAATCTGCAAATGTAGGAATGCAGTAAACACCATGCTAATTGGTATATGTAAGCTTCATTAGCCTCATAGCTGATTGACTACATTTGAGATATGGCTGCGCCAAATTGTCACTTTAACATTCCTCTATGTTGATGAACCAAATATTATAGCCATAAAAATGCTACACAAGGTGAAACACAAGCCGTAGCTCCCCATGCTGATTTGTGCTGCTGACTGTTTTTTTCCCCATGAGGTTTCCCAAAAACTTCTCCAGACTGTAGACAAGAGCACCACCATGTCTAACTCCTCCTCCACATCCGCTCCAACGTCTAGCCCAAGAGGTGGCTACAAGTGGTGATAGGACTTTGCTTGCGATAGTGCCTTCATGCGTCAGTGTGTGCTTTATCTCTGATCATCATGACACTCATGCTCGTCTATGTTACATCTGTGTCTTTCTATTTTTTTTCTTTTCGTGAAACGAAAAGTCATGATACCAGTGCTCCTGGGTTTTAGGTGACGTTTCTCTTTCATTTCATCTTTCGTGCCTGTTAGTAAGCCCATCACCATTTCCACAGCTCGCTCTGCATACGTGACTCCACTCCACCCTTGCAAGCAGGCAGCTCTGTGTACATAGCATGTGAACAACAATATGGTTTGTGTCTCTTGGCTGTTCAGGGGCCCTTCAATGAGATGGAAGGTGGTAACTGACCGAAAAGTGTAATTCGATTAGGGTTAGAGTTCTTTGTATGCAGCTAAGCAAACTAGGCCCCAAGTTCATTTCAAGAAATAGTTTTCCAAAATAAACGTTTACCCAATTTTACCCCCATAAGCTCAGCCAGGACTGTCTGGAGTTTGATTGGAGCTACAAGGCTAACAAAACCATTTAGCCTAAATCATCTTACTGGCTCTTATTTTTTATATAACAACCAGTCTTTGTGAGAAATCACATAAGCAAGTCTACTAGAGATCACTGAATACCAAAACATTCCTTGAGGCAAAGGTGGGATGGTTCATCATTAAATGCCAATTAGAAACTGCTAATTCCCACAAATTGCCTGGAGTTTGGTTTAGACTGGCTCTGTGCTGAAGTAACTAACAAGTAATGAAAGCTTACACCCTGCAGATAAGCGCTGCTAATGGCTTAATAATGGTAAATCATTACACGCTCTCAGAGCGTGACACACACTTGTCTACAAATTAGGGCACGTGTGACGATTTATGCACGAAGCTAATTGTTCCCATTAGCTTAATAACCTCCAGTGTTGAAAATATCGAAGTGAATGCTTTTTGGCTGGTACACAATCTGGGGAGAATGTTCGAAAATTTGATTTTTTGCTAAATTATTCTGTTAAATTAATGGAAATACACTAGTACCATAGGAGGCCTTAACTGTTAAAATGGAAATGCACAGGACTCACAGGATATTTTAGGCTTTTCCCTGACACACTTGAGTCCCTTGGGTAGTTAGAAGTTTCTTAACCCCTTAAACTCCATATTGTTTAATTGTTATCTTACATTAAAGTAATGGTTATGTATTACAATAGTTGATCTACAAAAAGTTAGGGCTAGAGTCAGATTTATGAATAGGTTCTGAGTTAGGATTAGGATTAGGTCTTGGGTTGAGGTTAAGGTTATGGAGTAGGTGTAAAAGTTTAGGTGAATTTAATAGATTTTAGTTGAATCTAAGAAGAGCTCATGCATAGCATTTAGAAAGAATCATACATAACAAAAAAATTCATAACACCTAATTCACTCTTTGCACTTACATATGTCTTGAGTGATCCAGTCATAAGTGGACATGTATTGTGTTCATAGACTTTTAACAAATGCAGTGGCAGACTGATGCTGTAAATGTGGACAGCAACTCTCTTCCAGTAATGAAATCTGAGATGTCAGTGGTGAGAAACTGTAGAATAAAGACTTGTAATTCCTGTGTTAAAGCAAGTTCAAATGACTTGAAACCTGACTCGGACTCATCCCCCAGAGACTCAAAACTTGACAAATCATGTTGCACTTGCGCTCTAGACTCAGACTTGCACAAGAAAAATCTGACTCAGACTTGCACCTCAGACACTTGATTGAGATTTGCATTCCAGAAACTTGAGACTTGGCTCAGCCTCACTTGCCTGCAACTCAGACTGTGACTTGTAACCCAATGGCTCATTACAGACTCAGTGATGGGATTATTCCCAGGGAAACACATTTGAATACCACATCTAAACAGCTATATTTTTACTGCCCACTTGTTGTCAGATCACTCAAGATGGATTTTAATACCAAGTGAATAAGGCCTAAGATACCAATACCCATAGTTATATGGAACTAAATTGTGGATGCACACACAGAGCTTAAGGGGTTAAAGTGAAGAGAGCTTGACCCAGAGATGACCTGCAGACTCGACATCCACTCATTGTGCAGTGATTCCCTTTGCGTAGTTGTACATACAGAGCTTTTTCTGGGCCTTCGGTTGGTGTGTGGTGTGAACGCTCCTGTCGATGTGGCGTTTTTTTTGTGGACCGTGTAGCATGTGGAGCCGCAACAGGAGTAAAAACGTGTTGCTAACTGTTTGCATGTGCAATGACCACAATGAGACATAATACAACTTTCCAATGTAGCAGGAAGATGGATCAAACACTCACCCAGACTTTCTTTGGTTTATAAAGCATGCCAAAGTCTGCAACCCTCAGAAATGAGATGCAATCTGACTTCAGTAGGGTGGAACAGAGTGGAGATAAAGGATTGAAAAAAAGAGTATTTTTTGCAGGTGTTTCCTAACTTCAGGTTCTCTGTGGGTAACCCAATACAGCTGGGGTAGCGTTCTGTAGACCCACCACATAACCAAGAGCTAAAGCGGCGATGGCGCCTTCCTAATGACCTCGTTTTAGATTGATACAGCTCTTTATTTCTGTTTTAACGGTCACCGTACCTCGATCGAGATAAAAGCACTAGAACATGCTTTAAAAAGAACAGGATAAATCAAGGATGAACTAATTAATAGAGATATTTTAATACCGACCTATTCTGAAAAAAAAAATCAAACAAATGCTGCCACTGTTGCTTTGAAAGTTCAGCTACTAGTTGTTTATTTTGTCTCGAAGATACGGCGCAGTGTTGTACTTGTGAGATATCTTTCCTGCCGCAGCGAGTTTGTTCGGTATTTGTTCAGGAACATGTTGAGATTGGCTTCCTTCTGCGAATCCGATATTTGTTTTTGCTGTATATTTTGGTACGAAGTGGATGTGTGTTCCCGTATTATGGTTTGAAAAAAAGAAAAAAACTGAAAAAGATCTCTTTATTGTTTCTTCCATTTGTGGTTCTGCTGCCCCGTCGCACTGTGTAATGAGATGTTGATATTGCCTCCATGCAAAAATGAAAGTTATTTATTGCAGATCTGATAAAGCGTCACTCTTGATTTGACTATTTTACTGCTCAGATGGTATCACATGGGTTTGGGTCGGCTTCAAGGAAAACCACACATGGGTGGCAGACCTGGGGCCGGATCCACATTCAGTTTTAAAAAGAAATAATGGAATATTTTTGTACAATGACCAGAAGAGACATTCCAACCCAAATCTATGGTTTATTTAATGTATTGCGCTATGAAGTTTTCTGTAGTGCTGCATTTTAGCTTGGAGCCTCACCAGTTTAATCAATTTCATGGTTTTTAATTGTTTACATGCTCTCTCTCTCAGTGTTGTCAGGTGGAGTTTAAACTGGTCTTTAAACTGGAAATATCTCAGTCTAGAAACATTGTGTCACCTCTGTAGAAGGAGCACAAACATTTTTCCTACAGATGTAGCAACTGTTACATTTTTCATTTTGTTGAGTGTACTTTCTGAGGTTTTACAATGGATCTTCAAAACACCACACAATTAATCATTAAATAAGTTGCTGTTGCTATTTATGTTTGATAAGCTTTGCACCTGAAGGCATCTTTAAAAAGACAAAAGACAACAGTTAGTAGTAGTAATATGTTCACTGGGAGGCAGAGAAAATAATTAGAGCGTCAGTAATGCTAATACTAATGTTGCTAATGTTTGCTACATTAGCATGTATGGTTCAGATGAACATTTGAGTATTAAAACACTTTTGTGGATCTGGACCCTGGTCTGCTTTCTGGGTGGGGGAACATAGGTGCACTGATCCTAGTACAGTTCTGGTCTAAAACATAAGCATAATGAAGGGTTGCCATGGTCTATGCAAAGGTATGAGACACATACATACACATACAAACAAAAACATGATTCTGTCCCATTGCCATCGCCACACTGGTGGTCTATGTCAACATGGAACAATATGGTATTGAGAAATTCAAACCATGCTGTTACACACTGCAAAAAATACAAGATATCTCGGCAAGTGGAAGCATCTTAAACTTGGCCAGTATATCTATTTTTTCTTGATAGAAATTGTTTAAGACTATTGCAAGAATACTTCATGCTTTATTTTATGTCTTTTTTAAATAAGATAATATTTTTCATAATAATACTGAATATATTGCATAATTTCACTGAACAGCTGAATAAAATTAGGTAAAATAAATATAAATGGTAGGAAATGTTTGAATAGTCTTATAGCAATCTTACAGTAGTCTCATAAAGGGAAATAAGATATGCTGACGACATTTTGGCTGCTGTCACTTGATATGTTATCATTTTTTGCAGTGCATTTAGGTCATACAGTCTGTCTGCACTGTATGTCTACTCAGACATGGAAACACACCAAAGCTCAGGAAGAGCACTGGCTCTTCAAACACACACACTTATGAGCCTCTCATAAGACAACATTCTCCCTTCATTCTCTTTTGTTCATTGCTTTCGGTCAGATCCTGTATGTTGTTGTTGTAAGAAATAACGTATTTACGGTGCTATACGTTCAGTAGTCATCAAATGTTTGGACACATTGAATGAAATGCACACTTTTTATGATCTTAAAAATGTTTTTGATTTAAAGGTTTGGGCTAAAAAAATTTCCCCGGGTCAATTTCTAAATACAAAAAGTGGATCTCTCTCTTTAACATGCTTTTTAAATGTAACATATCAGGGTGTAAGGAGTTCAGTATGAAACTGTGTGTGGACACTATGGCCATTACTCCTCTCACTCTCTTCTCAACATCTATTATTCACGCTCTTCCATGGAAACCACTGTCAGAGGGCTTTGTTCGACATGAACCATAGCCTTGGAGGTCAGCAAGAGAAATGAACCACAAAGCCTGGCTCTGAATATGGTAGCTGTCTCATTCCTGCCAGATTATACACTCAGTCAGGATAAAAAGTGCTGCATTTAGTCAAATAAGCCTATAGATCAACATGAGACTGCCGATAAGAGTGAAGTGTGTGGGCAGCATGGGGCTTATATGATATGGACACGCTCCTGCACAAATTCATGGGCTTTTTTCTGAAAAGCTATTAGATTGTAGGGGTCGTGAATTATTTTGTTAGAGGGTTATGTGACTGTAGCTGGAAATTGTCCAATTTCCCTGACAAAGAATTAGAGCTTGTTGAATCCAATTTTCATAAAGAAAACATGCAAAAGCTGAATCTTAACATAAGCTGAAAATCAAAGCCAGTATGGCGAACTGGTTGTGTCTCCTCATAATTATTGAATGTTGCTTACAGGCGTATTAAATCATGGACAAAGTAATGTAGACTTCACAGAGAAACACTGGCAGTAGAATTAACAACAGTGAAGAGTCAGTGATGTTAATTTTCACTTATTTTCACGAGTCAGTTTATGACACTGCACTGCTAGGCCTGCCCTACTCTAATGTAAGTGCTATATGTGTTGGAAGGAAGCATATAGGAGCAACAAGCGCTCAGCCATGGACAAGTAAACTACATAAACTCATGGCCAATTAGTGCAAAAATACATGTGTAAATACACCCATGCTTTGTTGTTTTTCTCACTACAGGGCTCCAAATCACCTATAGAAGCAAAAGCAGCACAAGAAGTGGGAGCTCCATAAAAAAGGATACATTAGACAAGCAGAAATAAACATTATGCACATTGCCAAGCATAATACTACTGGACTCGGGAGTGGTGGAATAGTGTTCATGCTTCACTATTTGCGAGTTTGATAGGAGAACACTATCTACCAGAATGCACAGTGCCTCAGTAAAGTTCGGTGGAGGAGGAATAATGGGCTGGGGGCTATTTTTGCTTTTTAGGCCCTTAGGACTAAATGTAATGTTAATGCTACAGCACACAAATACATGATAGAGAGTTACATGCTTTGAATGTTGTGGCAACAACAACTATATCTTCTCAAAGGTTTGGGCAGGTGCCTATTCCATTAATCAATGCCCATGGTTTTACAATGGGATGTCAAACAAACTCATGTACAGTACAAAAGTCCTAGGTACCTATGCAAATTTTTAAAAGCCATTTGACCAAGTATCTCATCAAAAATGTTAACTAACAATAAACACAAACAAACAAGAAACCAGTAAAAGTTATCAAGATGTGTTTTGTTTGTAACAGTAGTTGATATCTTGTGAGTTGGTGATGAGAACAAAGATTCAGTCCGAGATTCCTTCTCGGTTCCTCCAAACATTTTTGGCATCAGTAGATCCTGGTTTAATTTAATCAAGGACCGATTGAGTCAAACCTGGTTTCTGTTGGGAAATACAAGATATACTGTACTTCCTCAAGAAATGCACTGATATATTGAACATAGTACGGCTATTTTGTAATATTGTTTGCATTTATTCCTTTTAGATTTATTTAGCAATGTTATTGTTAAAACACTGCTTATATGAATGGTTTAAAATATTTTTTGCAGGAGAACAAGACGTTTGTAGGTGTTGGCATACTTGTAGACATTTAGGGTTGGTTTCCTGAACAGAGAGCCTAGTCCTGGATTATGGATTGCCATGAATACAGATTCACAGGAAAACATTGTCCAAGACCAGGTTTAATCTTATTCTGGGAATCTGTGGGTGTCTACACTGCTTGAGAGAATGCCAATAGTGAGTAAAGCTCAAGACAAAGGGGTGTTACTGAAATATCTAAAAAGTTTGAATACTGTTTTTGGTGTATGAATAATTCCATGTGTGCATTCACAAAAATGTGTCCAAATGTTTGACTGCTACTGTTCTTCATATATCTCACAAGTGTAGAATATGCAATAATAATAACCTGTCTGAGGGCTGATTATTTTTCTTCCCATGAAATGTATAAAAATCCTCAGATAAGTAACACGCACATACTGTGTAAATCAAACCTCGATTGGATCTCATGATTATGCAAACAAACTCAGTTCAACCAAAGCACATCCTTGCAATATTTACTCAAACCTACAGTAAACTCTTTACATTCTTCAACTGTTATTGTTTAGCGTACTTGTTAGAAGGGCTTTCACTCCCACATGTAGTTCAAGGTCTCTTCGTCACGATGGGGCTTATTCAGTGACAGCCAAGACGTGTAATCAGTGTCTCTCAGATAACTGTAACAAAACCTTCAGTGGTGGACAAACAGTTCTCACACTCCCATCAAGCAGCCTGACTTTACTTTCTAACCTAAATCTTGAAGGAATCATCTACCCAAAAGCTGATCCTCTGAATTAAAGCTGGTATTATATCTCATTTATAATCACACAAACAAGATACATTATTATGCTGAGGATGCATACCTTTCTTGGCCACTTTTTTAGAAACACTTTCCTTGCATTTGTACACTTAAAGACTGTAGCCCATCCATTGATGCCCCTCTGTTGAGGCCGGTGCACCAGCATCACTCACATACTGTGTTAGTGTCACAGCTCAGCTTAGAACGCTCAAATAATATTTGGACCTCAGTGGTCCTGTGGCCAGAAACAGGCCAGTGATGAATAATGTAGAAGGGGATGATGACCTGTGTAGAAATAGATAGACTATAGTCTGTAATTGTAAACCTGTATAATGCAGCTACAACATGTTTCTCCATTTACATAAGCAGATGCTTTTAACCAAAGCAAACCAAAGCAAATTATAATTTTTGCATATCACAGATGTAAGCGAATGCTGTGTCAGGAGTCTCGCTCAAGGACTTATTGGTGTAGTGTGGTGTATCGCCCAGGCTAGGAATCGAACCCCTATCTCCTGCTTAAATTCAGCAATAAGATCCACAAATCAAACCAGCCATTGCTTTTCTAAAAGGGTGTTAAGTGTGTAGAAGCTCAATGTGGGTGTTTCCAATACAGTGGCCTTTGAGTATATTTCCATGATGGATGGTTTGTATCAATGCCAGCAGGCTGTACCAGCTCCCCCAGCCACATGTGTGAGAAAGAAAACAGAATGGGATGAAACGCAGCACAAGGCCTCTACATTCAGTGTTTCCCTTCTTCTGCTGCTCAGGGTCATATTAAGCACTCTCTCGACACCTTACGAAAAAATGTTCCCAAAAATAAACATCTATGTCTTTCCTACTGTCACTGAAAATGTTTGATTAAAAATAGAACTGTAGCTGAATAGGGAAGTTCTCTCTTCTATTCATTTTACTTCATACTAAAAATGAAACATTCAAAGTGTTTTCAGTGTACTGAGGTCTGTGACATATGGTTCAACATCACACTGAAATCAGTATTAGTTCTTTAGTCATAAACATTAAAAGCTCTTTCATCTGCCCTCCCCAAAAACAAGGTGAAACCTTAAACCCAAAGTGACACGAGGAGAGCAAGAAAAGCGAGAATATAAGAAATCTTCCTTTATATCTGTCTGAGACTTCTAACCTCCGATCAGTGATATTTGTTATTCATAACGTTCCCCTGCCGGACCTGCTGGAAGCGATTTGTCAGAGAAATCAATACCCTCATAGCCCACGCATCTAGGACCTATATCCCGTGGTTTATTACAGGGAGCAAATGAGAAGCTTAAAAATGATGCAATGCATCAGACTGGACACAAACCAGCTGCTGGACTTTCACAGGCAATCACAGGCGAGATGCTCATTATCCTACAGTCACCCGCGGGCCACGGACCGTTAAATTCAGGTTTATTACAAAATGACCAGTGTCTGTTGACTGATACACTTTATTCAGGCTCACACTTGAAATGTTCTCAACATGGAGATCAGATTAGTTTGGTTCCAGATGTGTGGATAATGCAATGAATTTAATAGCTAATTAAGTAGCTAATAACCCAATATTAAACCAAATATTCTAGGTAATGTATTAACGATAGTGGAATGAAGTTTGATAGCTAGCTAATATTTCCTTAAACATTTTTGACAAATTTACATTCATATATTTACATATTTATATGATTAAA
Source organism: Rhabdalestes septentrionalis (assembly GCA_037832545.1). Taxonomy (NCBI): domain Eukaryota; kingdom Metazoa; phylum Chordata; class Actinopteri; order Characiformes; family Alestidae; genus Rhabdalestes; species Rhabdalestes septentrionalis. The sequence continues at coordinate 12 of JBBMFX010028414.1, read as the reverse complement.
AAAAAAAAAAAA
>JBBMFX010028394.1:0-12110 GCA_037832545.1 Rhabdalestes septentrionalis | reverse complement strand
ATCCATTAAGTGGAGTGGATTCTTTCACCAAAGATTCAAGATTCAAGATTCAACAGGGGTTTCCAAACACCCCCACCGCCTAAAAGGACTAAACCCCGCCCCCACGCGCCCCCCTCACATTAAAAATGCTTCTTCTGACGCTCCTGCTCCTTAATCACTACATTAGCTGAAGCAGTTTTAACTTGTAACTGAAAAATTAGGAACTTTTTGCTAATTAAAAAGCTGACTGATTAAATTCCTATTTTACAGTGTTTTTGTATCCCAAAATATATCATCTAATTTTATTGTTTAATATTCACTACAATATTAATAATAATAATCAGTCTGTGGGAGAATGGCCGTCTACACTGGGGAAGTTAAATATCTGATATTACTACGACCAGAACTTTCCAAGCTCTTGAGCTGTGGCCTGCGGAGGAAGTGACAGTGGCGTCGTGACTCGGTTTGTGATGTTTTAATACTCTGAGGGTTGAGGACCGATCTCTCCATCCTGGCTGGTCTGAGATCAGCTCAGAGCTCCGGGTCTCATCGAGATTTAGTCCGAGCCGATTCCTGCAATGAAAAGAGTTTAGCTAAATAAATCATGATCATGAAACACCAGTCATAGATGTTACTGATTCACGTTTTATACACAGGTTTGTATAAACATTTGGAAATTGTTTTTTGTGTTTTTGTAGTAATGTCCCCTGTGTCGGCCTTGTGATCTTCCCAACCCGTCCCATCGTTATCAGTCATTGCCAAGAGTTCTGCTTTGTAGTTTCTTTAGTTAGATCTGTAAGTTTCTTTTCTATTACTGAGACAGTAAAACAGTTTCAGGAGCTTATTGTTCACCCAAAGTCTCCAGACTTCTGTTGGGACTATTTAAAGGGTGACTCGCTGCTGTCCTGGTGTAAAGAGTCTGAATATCGAAGCTGCTACAGTACCTGCGTGGTTAATCCCCAGGTTTATTCCTCCCAGGCCTGACTGCAGCGCTACTGCACGGCCAGAGTTTAGGTCCATAATCATGTTGAGAATTGGTGAGTAAAGTGGATTTAATGTGAAAAATAGATGATTACTTGTTTTACAGTGAGAGGCAGAGAGCTGGTGATAACAGATCCTGCTCGGTTCCGATCAGCGTGTTCTACAGGCTCCATCAATTCTATGCGCTCAATCGGTTCTACACGCTCCATCAGGTCTACAGGCTCCATGGGTTCTACAGGCTCCATCGGTTCTACAGGCTCCATCAGTTCTACATGCTCCATCGGTTCTACATGCTCCATCGGTTCTACACGCTACATGGGTTCTACACGTTCCATCAGTTCTACTGACTTCATCAGTTCTACAGGCTCCATCAGTTCTACAGGCTCCATCGGTTCTACAGGCTCCATCAGTTCTACAGGCTCCATCAGGTTTACAGGTTCCATCAGTTCTACAGGCTCCATCAGTTCTACAGGCTCCATCGGTTCTACAGGTTCCATGGGTTCTACAGGCTCCATCAGTTCTACAGGCTCCATCGGTTCTACAGGCTCCATGGGTTCTACAGGCTCCATGGGTTCTACAGGCTCCATCAGTTCTACAGGCTCCATCGGTTCTACACGCTCCATCAGTTCTACATGCTCCATTGGTTCTACAAGCTCCATCGGTTCTACACGCTCCATCGGTTCTACAGGCTCCATCGGTTCTACATGCTCCATCGGTTCTACAGACTGCATCGGTTCTACAGGCTCCATCGGTTCTACATGCTCCTCTTAACTGTTGTCATAATAACCACTGAGACCTAGTACTCGAACTTAAGTAACTCTATAGGAGAAGGGAAACTTAATGCATGCTAATTTAATAAGATTGTATTCCACATGATTTAGGGATAATCTTTTCTGTTTAAAAGTGTGTCCTTAAACCTGTAATTTAAAGAGAACCTGGAGTTACAAGGTTTTAATATGGTGCTGCATTTTTAACGGTGAGTAAATGCCACCCTTTAAGGTGGAGGAATCAGAGCCTGCAGTTCTGAATAATCCCTCTGAGCAGAGGAAGCAGCATGTTCTGATATTACCTGTTAAATAAGTGCAATGAGATTTGATTGAACTCTCTTCCCTCCTGTGGGACGTGTGTGTCCACCTCACACTCTTTTTTTGACCATTTTATTTGTGTTAATGCGTATGGGATGAAATTCCCCAAGGGTCTGGTTTTTTTTTCCGATCTTTAAATTTTTAACTTTCTTCCAGATGATGATTATCCATGTGTGTCCGATGAGGGATTGTGTGTAATACTCTGAGTGTCCAGTAGGGGGGTGTGATGCTCGCTGAGCTCCAGCGGAACAAACGAACTCAGTTCTGACACAGGAGGACCTTCAGGACGCAGATAACGGTTTAGTGTTTATGCAGGAAAATAAAACTCCGTGTTCATCAGTTCCAGATTTCAGATTTGTTCCAGTTTTAGTCCAGCAGGTCTGAGATCAGGGAAATGTCCGTTTCTGAGGTTCTTTACAAACTTCATGTACAAAAAATTGCAAAAAAGTAACAATATATTACAATTATAATATATATATATTATAAATATATGGCCATTATATCGCTTGGCCAAAAATAGAGAAATGACATCATCTGAAATAAATCTCTAAAAATTACATTTCTCAAGTGTTGAGTTTAGAACGGAAGTGTTTTAATCCTAATTTTATGATTTAACAGAGTAAATAATAAGGAATTTAAAAGTATTTTTAATTGGTTTCTATTGGCCAGAAGTGTCCCGAGGGAGTCGAGTGTGTAGTAAAACCCAGGAGGGCTGGTTCTGTGTTCTGGGACAGACGACGCGTGTCTGAACTCTCACCACCATCAGGTGTCCGTTCTTGGCCCGGTACACCATGGCCTCGCTGCTGCTCTTGAAGTCGATCACTCCTTCCCGGCCGGGCTGGATATCGAACCTCACACTGCAAACACAGACACGCGGGGTCAGGGAAGGTTTCCACAGGGGAACCAGATCTCCCAGAAAAGCGCTCACCTCCCCTGGACCACTCTCACGAGGTTCTGGTTGTTTGTCACGATGCACAGTTTGGTCAGAGCCTCGAAGATGTGGCTGCACTGGAGGACCAGGTCGCCCTGAAACACAGCAGGCACCACTCAGAACCAGGACCAAACCAGCTCCGCCCAGATCCAGGCTTCTGGCACTTTTGTAAGAAAACTGAAGCTAGTGGAGGCCGGACTGGGAGTAGAACTGGGAAAACTCAACAATTCTGCTCTGCAGAGACCAGCAATAAAACCAAACATGAAGCAACTCATTTACTTTCTGTTTAATGTCTTCACACGCGACGTGGAGGACGAGGAAGTTGTCACTCAGGTTGCTGACAGATACACCTGAAAGAAAAGACATCCTTCATTTATCAGTGTAGAAATATAAGAAGTCCTTTTGATATGATAATGGTACACTGTTAACAGACCTAACCATGTTTCGACCTGTGGGATATCCTGCTGGGTTTACTGCTTGCTGTGTTTTTATTAGACCAGTTTAAACTGTATCCGGGAGGAAAGCGGCGTCTCTGTAGTGAATCAGTACAGTCACCTTTCAGTGAGTTGTATTCCACCCTCTGTTTGATTTTGGCGTCCTCCACCAGGTAAACCGCCGCCTGAGTGAAGACCAGCTGACGGAAACGAGGGCGGAAGCCATTCCTGTCGTACTTTATCACCGGAACACTGTACTGTGTGGAGCGGGAAAAAAACATTTTCAATTCATTTCTTCCGTGACAGTAACTTTACTGGAACACTGTCATGAATATTTTAGACAACACTTGAACAGCTGAAGTTAGCAACACATGAAGAAATGAAAGTACCTGAATGCCCTCAGGGCACAGCGCCTGCAGCACACGGAAGTTCATGTCCTCCTCACCTAAAGAGGAGGTGAAGTGTTAATTAAGTATTGATCGGAATCATTAGGAGATTATAAATGATTTAACACTTCATCAGTAAACAGTGTGAACTCCTGAACCCTGAGGGACTTCTTACTGATCCTGGTGTGGGTGAAGGGGAGGGCCACGCTCTGGGGATAGTTCTCCTTTTTCCCTCGGAATAAATCGCTTGCAAGCGCTTTCACCTGCAGCTGGGATAATAGATACATATTCTAAACTGTAATTTATCATTTAGAGAGTAAATACAGTAATTATTATAGAGCTCTATCATTTTCTGAGAATAATTTGAACTGAAATTGAAAGGTATGAAAGCATAAGATCAAACCGATTAACAACAAAAAGGAATTTTCATATGTTCACAGAGGATACTAAACTGGTTATATTACCTGTAGAAGGGAATAATGTATAAATCTATAAGCAGTGCTAGTGTTAGAGGGGTTACATAAAACACATAGTGGCAGCTACTCAAAAACTATTACACAATGTTGTCCTAATGATATAGTGCTTACATACATATATATGAAGATACATGTGACTGTGTTAATCAGTAGATTGTTTTCCATCATTACAGCGGAGGAGCTTCGGATTTCAGGTGTAATTGTCTGAATTAATGATTAATTTTACTCTATAACACACAAAGGGAAATAAGCTTTTAGCATGGCTGCAGTTTATTAATGTTCTCAAAATGCAGAATAATAATGCATCTAAAGGACAGAAGTGAATAACACTCTATTTTTCATTATTTATGGAGCTGTTGAAATTAATCAGTCCTCTCCAGCTCCACATGGTCTTTTTCATTCCTTTATCTGTGATGGATGACCCCCCTGGTCCCAGAGGCCCGGTGAGTTATTGTGAATGCTCGAGGTTGGTACAGGGTGAGGTACCTGTGTTTTCTGGTGTGCGGTACTGTGTGCGGTACTTTGTGCGGTACCTGTGTTTTCTGGTGTGCGGTGATCCCGCGCACGTACTTCCGCACCAGGTTCCGCCTGTGCAGTTTCTGCAGGATGGCAGAGGCCTGTAAGAAAACACCCTCTCTTTAACGCAGCCGCTTCCAGCGATACCCAATACCCCAATGTCCTGCTGCCCCCTGCCTGCTTATTAGAGAGATTCTCCCAAATTTAAACCCTCAGATCAGCCAGCGCATGATGCTGACGTGAACATGAGCATCACACAGGCCTGCAGGTGGGAGAACACTGAACTCTGCAGGCAGAGGGTCTACAGAAACAGAGTCAGGAGATATTGCCTTACTTTTCTGCCCTGGATCTGCAGTGTTTAGTTTTAATCTGCATTGTTTAGTTTTAATCTGCAGTGTTTAGTTTTTAATATGCAGTGTTTAGTTTTATTCTGCAGTGTTTAGTTTTAATCTGCAGTGTTTAGTTTTAATCTGCATTGTTTAGTTTTTAATCTGCAGTGGTTTAGTTTTTAATCTGCTGTGTTTAGCTTTAATCTGCAGTGTTAAGCTTTAATCTGCAGTGTTTTGTTTTTAATCTGCAGTGTTAGTTTTAATCTGCAGTGTTTAGTTTTAATCTGCATTGTTTAGTTTTAATCTGCATTGTTTAGTTTTCAATCTGCAGTGGTTTAGGTTTTAATCTGCAGTGTTTAGCTTTAATCTGCAGTGTTTAGCTTTAATCTGCAGTGTTTTGTTTTTAATCTGCAGTGTTTAGTTTTAATCTGCATTGTTTAGTATTTAATCTGCAGTGTTTAGTTTTAATCTGCATTGTTTAGTTTTTAATCTGCAGTGTTTAGTTTTTATTCTGCAGTGTTTAGCTTTAATCTGCAGTGTTTAGTTTTAATCTGCAGTGTTTAGTTTTAATCTGTAGTGTTCATCTTTAATCTGCAGTGTTTAGCTTTAATCTGCCGTGTTTAGCTTTAATCTGCAGTGTTTAGTTTTAATCTGCAGTGTTTCGTTTTAATTTGCAGTGTTTAGCTTTAATCTGCAGTGTTTAGCTTTAATCTGTAGTGTTTAGTTTTAATCTGCTGTGTTCATCTCTAATCTGCAGTGTTTAGCTTTAATCTGCAGTGTTTAGCTTTAATCTGCAGTGTTCAATTTTAATATACAGTGTTTAGTTTTAATCTACTGTGTTTAGCTTTAATCTGCAGTGTTCAGCTTTAATCTGCAGTGTTTAGCTTTAATCTGCAGTGTTTAGCTTTAATCTGCAGTGTTTAGCTTTAATCTGCAGTGTTTAGCTTTAATCTGCAGTATTTAGTTTTAATCTGCAGTGTTTAGCTTTAATCTGCAGTGTTTAGTTTTAATCTGCAGTGTTTAGTTTTAATCTGCAGTGTTTAGTTTTAATCTGCATTGTTTAGTTTTTAATCTGCAGTGGTTTAGTTTTTAATCTGCTGTGTTTAGCTTTAATCTGCAGTGTTAAGCTTTAATCTGCAGTGTTTTGTTTTTAATCTGCAGTGTTAGTTTTAATCTGCAGTGTTTAGTTTTAATCTGCATTGTTTAGTTTTAATCTGCATTGTTTAGTTTTCAATCTGCAGTGGTTTAGGTTTTAATCTGCAGTGTTTAGCTTTAATCTGCAGTGTTTAGCTTTAATCTGCAGTGTTTTGTTTTTAATCTGCAGTGTTTAGTTTTAATCTGCATTGTTTAGTATTTAATCTGCAGTGTTTAGTTTTAATCTGCATTGTTTAGTTTTTAATCTGCAGTGTTTAGTTTTTATTCTGCAGTGTTTAGCTTTAATCTGCAGTGTTTAGTTTTAATCTGCAGTGTTTAGTTTTAATCTGTAGTGTTCATCTTTAATCTGCAGTGTTTAGCTTTAATCTGCCGTGTTTAGCTTTAATCTGCAGTGTTTAGTTTTAATCTGCAGTGTTTCGTTTTAATTTGCAGTGTTTAGCTTTAATCTGCAGTGTTTAGCTTTAATCTGTAGTGTTTAGTTTTAATCTGCTGTGTTCATCTCTAATCTGCAGTGTTTAGCTTTAATCTGCAGTGTTTAGCTTTAATCTGCAGTGTTCAATTTTAATATACAGTGTTTAGTTTTAATCTACTGTGTTTAGCTTTAATCTGCAGTGTTCAGCTTTAATCTGCAGTGTTTAGCTTTAATCTGCAGTGTTTAGCTTTAATCTGCAGTGTTTAGCTTTAATCTGCAGTGTTTAGCTTTAATCTGCAGTATTTAGTTTTAATCTGCAGTGTTTAGCTTTAATCTGCAGTGTTTAGTTTTAATCTGCAGTGTTTAGTTTTAATCTGCAGTATTTAGTTTTAATCTGCAGTGTTCAGTTTTAATCTGCAGTGTTTAGTTTTAATCTGCAGTGTTTAGTTTTAATCTGCAGTGTTTAACTCTAAACTGCAATATTTAGTTTTTAATCTGCAGTGTTTAGTTTGTAATCTTGCATTGTTTAGTTTTCTATTTGCATGTTTGAATAGCATATTTTAAATTCTCCAGATCTCTCTTTCCACAAGAAACCGAGTCTGATTAACACACGCATAGTTTGCCACAAACTGATATAATATGTCTCTTTAGCCTTAAACTTCTTGTTTTCCTGTGTGTGAAGGCGGTACCTGCTGCATGATGGGGGGGGGAGCAGGCCAGGTCCTATCCAGCAGCGAGGTGGGCAGGTTCTCTCTCAGCCGCGTGAGGAAGCTCTGCCGCACGAACGCCAGGTACTCCGAGTTATCCACACTGACTGGCTGGTTCCTGTTCATGAAGCCTTTGATGAATCTGAGAATGAGGAAGAGTCGATGTTACGTAGGGAAATATAGAACCACAATATTCAAATTCAACGATCGGAAACCATTGACTGAACAATTCATAATGGTTTTAAATCACAAGTCTTATATTTCACCAGAACATCATGATAAGCAACAGAGAACATGAGGAATAATAACTTCACTCTTCATCTACATTAATGTGTTACAGGTCTGGGAAACTCTAGTCCTACTACATCCTTCCCCCGTACACAGAACTCAGCTTTTCTGTCCCAAACCCTCTGCAGGACAGGAGAGAAAACAATTGAACCCTTGAACCTTTCTGAACCACTTTTAAAAAGCTTGGATAGTCTGCTAATAGCTGCTGTGTGAACTGGTTAACTGTTTAACTGTGTTTCCTCATTCAGCGTTCGGTTTGTATTCTATAACTAAATCCAAGAGATCTGTAATTTAAAGAATGAATATGAATGTATGTTGAGTGTTTTGGAGCAGAGCTTCATCAGGGAAGTGTTTACATCTCTCAAGGCTGGATTAGTAGGTTAAATCCGTTTTGTTCTGTCTGATTTTGTATACTTTTTACTAAAAGAGATAGAGTTGAACCTCAAGCACCTTTATCGTGCGATTAACATGAATTTAGGGAGCAATTTAAAATAATTTGCTTGCTTCTGTTTTAGGTAAGGTCTTTCTTGGTCTTCTGTGTTTTTATTTTGTAAATTTGGCATGTTTAATTTTGGACCTCTTGATGACTTTGACAGCCCAGGCCCTCCTCTCTCGCTCCTTTCGCGCCTGTAGACCTCGCCAGCAAGCTTCGATCTTGGTCGCTAAATAGAGAGACAGAATAAAACACGAGACCTTCACTTTTTAACTGGCTATATCAACCCAAAATCAAACCCATATTATCCTACTGACAACACATACTCATTAGTTTTAATACCTGCTTCTTTCTGTCTCAGGTAGTCCCCTTTCATTCTGTAGCCTTTGTATTTAGCTTGGATTCTTGTTGCTGAAACAAAAAGTTTAAAAATGACCACAAGCACCTTTTCCACTGGGAGACGGATTCACAATCCAGGTTTATTCTCTGCACTTTCCAAATTAGCAAGAGGTTACTGAGCAATCACAAAATAGGGGCAGATACAGCTGATTAACACCAGAGTTCTAAACAGAATTGTAACATTATCGCGACAAAATCCACCTGAAAAATGAAATGTGGTGTTTCCTTGTGTTGCCACTAGATGTCACTACATCTAACGAATTCTCTTAAAAACAAACAGCAGAGATACGTCCTTCCCCATTTTATCTATCTTACTCTCATTGGTCATTCTTAGAGCTCCACCCCCTTTAGGTCCCCATATAGATGTAAAATAATTTGTCCATCTTTTGTAGTGCACAATTTGTCAGCCTCCCTGACACTATTTATCATCAATGTATAAAGATGTGGCTACTGGTCAGACCTTATTGGTGCAGAGTTCTCAGTACTGACTCTCATTTGGCCACTGTAATAGTAGCAGTTGTGTGGTTATAATCTTTTAAATTGTACATTTATTTTATTCCCTTTTTTTGTGGCTCTGAACACCAGGATGAAGCTACAGGTGGGTTTCTAATAAAATGTCCAAAAGTCTGACTGAGAGGCAGCTACACCAAATCAGTTACCGAAACCTTACCTAGTTCATGCCTACAGATGTCGAAGGCGTCTTCGGTGGCGAACAGTGTCCGGGGATGCCGAATAAAGATTTTGGTCCTGGATAAAAGGAAAAAGCAGAAATCAGAACTGTACCAGACAGTGAAGAATGACTCGAGTGGGAGCTGTGTCTGTTTAGAGCGTTCATCATGTTCTCTCTGCGTTCACCTCAGGTGTCCCCTCTGTAGTTTTAGACAAAGGGTACGGTACCTGCCCATCTTGTACTCGTCTGGTTTGTAGCCCAGATGTCTGACAAGTCGTTCCACACCCTCCGCCGCCGTCCCTCTCCAGTTGGGCCACGTATCCGGACATAGAGGCTTATACCTGTACAACACAAAACACTGACATAGCAGGTGCTCCCATTTTTAATTGTACCAAATGTAGGGCTTGTTAAGAAGTGTCCACAGTTTACTGGCATGTTCTTTTGTTTTACAGCTAGCACTGAAACTATTCAAATAACTCACACAGCTCCTGAGTTGTCTGTTCTTTTCCCATCATGAATATTGAACCAACATCACATTTAGATTTTAAACCTTGTGCAGATACTCTCATTCCGGTGAGGGTTCAGGGGGCTTTTCTTTAGCTGACAAAGGAAACATGACGCCTCACAACTAAACCGCCACCAAGACTAAGATTCTAACTGAGATTAAGATTAACTCCACCGGGGAGTCTGAGCACATGGAGACCACAGAAGAGGTTTCTCTGAAGTTTGTTAGTTTATGAATGAACATGTTGTTGTTGCTCTCAGGGCAGAATTGGGTCTTTAGTCATCATTTGAAGACTGGCTGCCTCACCACAGCAGGGAATGTTGAACGTTTATTCATGCAGGTCAGGCCTTGGTGCTCTGAGAAGGCAAGCTGTGGTCTGATCACTGGCAGAAGAGAGTCGCTTGTTAGGAGGAATATGGACACAAATTCCTTTTTTCAACAACAAATCATATGCCTTACCAGGTATCATACTTGAGCTTCTGGATTAAATCATATTCAGCAGTTTGTAAATACATTCATTTACACTTGCTTAAGTGGCTTCACTGTATGATGTGCTATTTCCTATAAAAATTTATATTTGATAAATGACAGAATTGATAAAAATGTTCTTTACTTTGGTCTTTTTAATATAAAACTATCCTATAGTGCTAAAACCCATAAGAGAGTGGAGAAGATTATTAAATGTAAAGAGTGCAGTGCTGTATTTTGCTATATTTGCTTTCCAGTTTCAGTGCAAAACTAAAGGAACAAACTTCAGCTGTCGGGGCACAATCATGTAAACAACACATTCAGTTGAGTTATTGATTTACTGTTCAGTTTTCGTACTCCACCTTTTGAGGAAGAGCTCGTATCTCCGGCGGTAGGCGAAACCGGCCCGGCGGACACGCAGGTGCTCCATTAGCCCCAGGTACTTGACCTGGTGCCTCACCATGACCTCGTCGAAGCGGCCTGCGTGGGGGGGGGAGAGGGAGGGAGAGAGATAAAGATGCCACTTTGTAAAACATTCAGCACGCTCGTGTTCTCCGGAGCGCGAGGCGAGAGGCTGACCTGGCTGTTTGGCCTCATTGGGTTTCAGGCAGCGCACGTACCACGGCTCCTTCGACGCCAGCACCTCCGTCAGGCCCGCCAGGCTGCTCTTAAACTGCGTGGCCACCTGTCAGAGCAACAGCGTCAGCGTCTCTACTGAGGAACATTCACTTCAACAGAGCGATCTCTACTGAGGAACATTCACTTCTACAGAGCGATCTCTACTGAGGAACCTTCACTTCTACAGAGCGATCTCTACTGAGGAACCTTCACTTCAACAGAGCGATCTCTACTGAGGAACCTTCACTTCTACAGAGCGATCTCTACTGATGAACCTTCACTTCTACAGAGCGATCTCTACTGATGAACATTCACGCTTCATGTGTTTCTGTCCCGTGTGCACTCTGTATCCATGTTTACCGTTTCGGGTCTTTTCTTGTTTTCTGGCTCGGTGCTGGGGAAGCACTGCTGGATGATCGGGTTTCTAGACTGACGCATTACCTGAAGAACACACAAACCAGTCCCATTCAGATCCTAATTAAAATTTACACTCAATTCAGATTTCACAGCTCACCCACACAGTTTACACAGTAACTGAACAGTTATTAGCAAAAGAGACACATGTCAGCAAATAAACAGTTTCTTAATGAAGAAAAGAGTGAAAGTCCCAAGCTTGTGCTCTGACCTCTTTGATGTTCCTGTACAGGAGATCGTTATTCTTGTCGAGAAATCCTGATGAAGCAAAGCTCATTGTTAAAATAACTCAAGCAATCACACTTAAACTGCTGTTCAGTACTAGTAAAATACTGCAGATTAATGTATACAATTATTATTTTACTCATGTATTTCCTGTGTGTGACCAGTGGCTAAACTTAACAACTAAAACCTCAAATTTGGGATTCCTGCTCTCTAGGAAGAAGTTTGGGTACATTCCAGATCAGGGACAGTTTCTGTAATCAATCATTTCACCAGATCATTAACACTGAGCTGGGAGAGAGAGACACAGAGAGAGAGACAGAGAGAGAGAGACAGGGAGAGGGAGAGACAGAGAGAGACAGAGAGAGAGACATAGAAAGATAGAGAGAGACAGAGAGAGAGAGAGACAGAGATGGGGAGAGAGGGGGGCAGAGAGAGAGAGAGAGAGAGAGAGAGAGAGAGAGAGAGAGGGAGAAAGGGAGACAGAGAGAGAGACAGGAAGAGGGAGGGGGAGAGAGAGACAGAGAGAGAGAGACGTAGAAAGATAGAGAGAGAAAGAGAGAGAGACAGAGAGAGAGAGAGAGACAGAGGCAGAGAGTGAGAGAGAGAGAGTGAGAGAGAGACAGAGAGAGAGAGAGAGCGAGAAAGTGGGCGGGGCCAGGTGTGCTGAAGTTTACACTCCCAGAGGCTCAAAGTGCTGTT
>JBBMFX010028374.1:0-12111 GCA_037832545.1 Rhabdalestes septentrionalis | reverse complement strand
ATAGTGGTTATTTCAGTGTACATATATTTATACAATATACATATGTATTAATTGTGACATTTGTAAAAAATAAATAAATAAATAAATAAAAACAAACAAAAAAGGTGACTTTGCATTCAGTTGTACTTTTTGGGCAGGACTGCATTTGCATAGCCATGCATGCATCTTTGCAAGAGGGTTTATCATGGTTTGAGTGTTTCCAACCACAACACTGACCAACCCAGTTTTTGTCACACGCTCTTTGATGCACCAAAACCACAGAATGCACTTCGCCTCCCTTTTTATAACCAAGATAAAAGTACCCTGACTTGTTTATGGCAACTGAAAAAAAACAACTGCAGTAAAAAAAAATACTGGAACACCACTGGTAGAAATGATTAATTCATGTTTATTTTATGGCTATAACTTTTTCAACCAGAAACACATATTCTACACTACTCTGGTTTTACAGCAACTGCTTGTTCAGTATTCATTTGCAGTGAAACTAAAATCCTCTCCAATGTACATTGCTGTGCCTGATACCCTTATAGCACCAGCACAAAGGCTGCTATGTTGGAAAACTGCTGTTTTAAGAAAAGAAAAAAAAAAACTGTTTTAGTATCTTTTGCAAACCAGCCAAAAAGTGTTAGAAATCATTTTGCTTTTCATTGAAATGTGACTGTATCTCAACATTATAATAATTCAAACAATCTTTGAAAACTAAATTTTAAAAAGCACTGCAGAACATCAATATGTAAGTTATGACTACTTGTTGCAAGCTCATACAAAAAAAGCTTCAGTTATACAGTTTATTGTACGATCATTTGTAAAATGACATCACATTTTTATGAAATAGTATTTAAAAGTGTGTAATAGCAATTTGTTTTAAGTAACATATTTATTAACTTTCAACATACAAATAAAAAAACCATGCTAGAGAACATACAAGTGTCCAAAAAACTACTTAAAATACAAAATTAAATATGCAGTATAAAACTTGTGTACTCTTTTCTGTTGTATGGTTAAATCATTAGTGTACTGCAAAACTAAGGACCTGGTAACATTTTCTTTTATTGAATGCATGTATTAATGTATTGACAAATTTATTTTTTAGGTTGTACACTTAATAATGTTTGTTTTGTGTGTGTTATAATCATATTCACATACAGATAAAGAAAGGTACCTATACTGAGTTGTTTCAGATAGAATGTATATTTTTGTTGTAAACATATTTTAAATGTCTGGAACTTTATGGATACAACAAGATTTATTTCTCAGTCAATAGACAACTAACAGCTTACAATGTGCAGGAGTGTGAAGAGCTTGTGGACATGCGGTATGTCAAAGCCACTTCTCAGTGTGTTGTTGTTGTTGTGAACTAGAATGGAAAAACCATGACGTTCACACGTCAGTCCTCAGACCTTCACAGACATCCTGTCATTGTACCCAAAATAAAGTGTTAAACACATGATTCGCAGATTAGTTTTAAAAAGTCCTAAACTGTAAATCACGTGTCTACAAAAGAATTAGACTTTTGTTTATAATTCTTTATAAAGTAATTGTAGCTTGGTGTGAATATATCTAGTTGTAACACTTTATTTATTGTACGTGACACACAAATATCCACATACTTTCTTTGATATATACACTCTCAGACAAGTAAAAACAATAGTTTTCTACTGTGGTTAAAGAGAAAGACCTGTTCCGAAAATTATGGTGTTTGTCCCCTAATATCACAATTAAACTGGCTGATTAGATAATTATCTAGAAGAAGAGCTGACATGGCCATGCTAGTGCAGAATAAACTTAAATGTGCAATACAAGGCTACTTCAGGACCAGGGTGGCTCCATGCAGTTGTGTGAAAGTAATATGTAATTTAAACTTAACTTACATTAATAATTAAAAAAAAATACTAATAACCTTGATGCAATATTTTTAATTCCCTTGGTAGGATCATGGGAAAATGCTTTCAGTAGACAGTATTTTTTTCAACACATGACAGTAAAATATACAAATGTACATGAAAGATGATCATAATGAAAGATGACATTTACTGCAATCTTATTCAAATGAGCTGAGGTGTATCCAGTCAAATGTACCAAACGATTTGTTATGACTGAAAAATAAACTAATGTATTTGGATACGTTTTCAAGTATAGAAACCAAAATCATGCCGCAATAAAATAAAATAAAAAAATTTCTATAAATCCCCATTCTACAACAAGCATACATAAGTTTTACCAGTGTCAAATTATTAAAAAAAAAAATTCAATTCTGTTGGTTTTATTTTCTTCTAGTAGCTTTAGCTGAACAATCCTAAAATCCCCATACACTTCCATAGTGTATGACCGTATGCATACCTTCATTAAACATATTAATATTTGAATGAATGAAATACGATTGTTAAATACACAAAGTTTGTAGATTTAATTTTGCTATCCATATAATTTAGTTCAGATGTGACAAAAACACTAAGAAGTTTGTAGCTGTAAAGTGTCCATTAGTCATACAACTCTTTTTCTAAATGTAACACATTCTCCAATTGAAGCAGTGGGTACCCAGGGAGCAGTGTGTGGGAGCAGTACCCTCCTCAAGGTTACAGAGGTGCCACTAGTAGTCCTGGGATTCTAACCCACAACCTTCTGATCACAGGGGCAAGTCATTGAAAACTAGGCCACTAGCTGCCCCGAAAGTTAAGGAATGCTTCATGATTTTGTATGTCATTCCTTCTGCAGGGGCCATCTTCTCTGTCTCGTTTCAATTTAAGCACGTGTGCTGTCGTGGCGCTTACATGAGGCTGTGTTACCAAAGAACAAACAAGGAGGTGCCTCTACAATTGTAGGTAGGGCGTAATGGAAAAACAACACACAGAGGGTGAGTAAAATAAGCTGGCAAAATACAAAGAGCTAGTGGGAAAGATTTTACCCAACAAAACATCAAGTGAAACTGGAAAGTGACTATACTGCCTTTCAATCAACATATTTGTTTTCACTCATGTGCATTTGTTGAAGGACACCAATGAGGAAATAAAAAGATTAAAAACAGCTGTCATTTGAGCTGACCAACCTCTGTGTTAGGGGAATCTTTTTGGGTTCTTTTGGGTTCGACAGCCTTTGGATTTACAGCAGCCTCAGGAGAGGCAATTTCAGCACCTTGGCCAGGGACACAGTCACATTCTAGTTCTTCACATATATTACACCAAGATGGGGTCTTACTTTCAGTGAATATTTCACCACTTTTGAAACCAAATCCAGAACGGTAAGGCATGATGATCCAGCAAGATGATATGCAATCCGATCTTGATGGTGAAATGTATATGGTGCACAAAAGGTTTTATGAATAATTTAGGATTTATATTCATTCAGATTTTCATTTGTGTATATGATTTTTTAAAAAGTTAAACTGTTTGTGGCCTTGTTTAGGCCAATGTTGCCTCAAACCCCATACTGCTGGTCAAATGGCAGCAGCACACGCCCATATGAGGTGACAAAGAGAGTGTGGGTGGGGGGCTTCAGTGAGAAGGTGGAGACAGTGAAGGGCTCACTTCCTGCAAACTGAAGGACAGGAAGAAGCAGCTCAGATCACAGCCAGACATCCTGCAGTAAACTTCAGCGCATCAACATAACACATTCAGATTTACACCTTATACACACCACTGAAAACTTGAAATACACACTTTCAACAGTATATCATTTTTCTACTTGCAAACAATGCGTAGTTTAATTCAGTGTGTAATGTTTAATTCTCAATTAAGTTAAACATTTAATCATTGTTAAATAATAAACATTAAGTAATAATTAAATGCATAATTATAAATATTACTATATTATTTATAATTGTGCACTTAATCCATTTTCTTTGGTTCCTGCGTCAAAGGCCACATTTCACTCAGAAGTTTTTGAAATCCCTGAAACCCGAAAAATGAGTGTGTGTTTGTGTGTGTGTGTGTGTGTCATAGTTTGACTGCTTTAATCGCTAAAACTGACCCTCTCCTCTTTAATCACACTTTCAGCAAAACCACCAAAGACACTTCACTTGTTTTTCCATGAGCAGAGACAAAAATACCCCACCTTGTTTACTGCTGAATGATTGCTGACTGACCTCTCATTTAACAGGTTTAATATGTTCTATAACGTGTTTGATTCTGGAAATAATGACAAAAAATGATTTATAGTGCTGGTTTTATTTTAAAAAATAAAGGAAATGGATTACATGAAAGAAAAAATAAACAAGTTTGACTAATGCAGCCAGAAAGAAAAATAGATTAAAGTAGAGTAATGTAGTGATTGTTACTTGAAGCACAAGGCAGTGAAGTGTGGTTTGTAATGAATTACAGTGTTATACAATCCATTCAATAGACTGAGTACAAGATTACTTGCCAAAATTGTGATGTAGGTTTTCAAATGATTGCTTATATCAGGAAAGTATATATAGATATATGTGGGTGGGGGCTACTTTAAATGAGAGGTCATCACTCTGAAGCTAAAGTGTCCCAGTGACCTCCAGATTACAGAAACGTCAGAAAAATGATTAATGGCATCGTTTATTTTTAGGTATTTGCCTCTATTTGCTTTTATTTTAAAAATTACATTCTTAGAATGTATTTATTAAAATTCCTTTAAATCAGCATAAATCTGTTAATTGTGAAAACAACGGAAATTAATCAGTTAAAACACATGAGCTTTGGATCAACCGAGATTCATTTAGTAAAACATTGTGTACATCAGGTTTATTTAAAAATGTATGATAAATAGATGAATCTGCCATTGTTTATTCAAACCACACTGTGTTTATTGGTATTATTACATAAATCTCATTCTTAATTGTTTTATTTACATGTGACTGACAAATATGCAGAACATAAAGTTTATTGGCCTGTTTTGTTAAATCTAAGTAATTAAAATGGATGGAAATTTAATATGCTATTGAAATACATACATCCTTGGAATTGGGCCAAATATTTCTCTGAGTGTATTATTTACTTCACTGGTAAAGTTAACAGACAACACAAGCTGCTTTAGCACAATTATTTTTAATCTTCACACCTTTTAGCAGCAGCTGCGGTTTGCTTGTTGTTTACCTTCCAGCACACCATCAAGAAATCATTCAGATGTTGAAAAATAGCTTACAAAAGTAATGAGAGAAAGGTCGAGAGGTCAAGGCCCAGCAAAGCAGGGAATACCACCCTTGGTATGAAGGCTGCCTGCTCAGTTCACAGCCAACTATCCCCTCCTGCTGTTCATAGCGGGAAGAACAAGGCCATTATGATTCTCTTGATTTCTATTTAATGTCTTGTCAACAAAAGTTTTGACAGTCAATTTTTTTTGACCCAAAATACCTTAATTTTTAACCCTTTAGTGCCTACTCAAAAAGGAAGATATTTCCATCTTCAATCATATTCTTCTTTTAAATTGTTTATCATATTCAAGGATTCATTTGTTTGTTTGTTTGTTTGTTTTTGTCTCAAATTAGACTCCAGGTGACATAAATGTTGTTCTAAACATATGTGCACACTCAGTTAGAAACTTTAATACAGCACACAGAAAGCTCAGATAAAGAAAGTAACTGAACTGTCTCTATTAATGTTCTAAACATTCAAGGCTGCCATTATGGTAAAGGGCCAGTTTTCTTGCTTAAAATGTATTGTACACCAAGGACATTATGGACAGTTCATCTATGAGATATTTCTGATATGTTTGCATGTGTGCCTCAGAAATACAGCAAAATATTTCTTGTTATATTATAAAAGTTAAAAAAAAAGATAATAGTAATTCCAGAAAGCTCTACAAATGATTTCTGCAACTTAGGTAAGTTGCAGAATGATGCAGATGCATCTGCTCTGAATGACTGTTGCCACTTGTTTGCAGAGGCCGATACTTGCGACCTGCACTTATGGTTCACACTCTTAGCTCAAGACCCCACAGCGTCGCCTGCGGTTTACCTGTAGGTTTAAAAATGGAATGGAAAGAATCATGAAACCATCCTGCCATAGTTTTCGCTTCTGAGTGGTCAAAACTTTCCAACTCTTGACATGAGAATGAACTTACCACATGAATTTAGAGACTGCAGAGAGCTGTGAGCCTTACTCATGGGCTTGTTTCACAGTGTGATATCTCTTGCTAGTTGCTTCTGTTTTGCCTTGTTGCTGTCATAGTACAACACTTACAATTTTAAAGGAGAGAAGCGCAAGTCGTTTAGGACCATTTTGGCTGGTTTGTTCCTCCGTAAATATTTGAATAATGTAAAGAACAGATGGCATTTTAAAGTGCGTCGACAAAAGAACAGAAAAAATATTGACAGGACAGCGAGTCAGACCAAATTTAGCTACAAAGTCAACATAAAGCACAAGACAGCGAAATAACGCATTTGTTGTCCTCTATGCCATTTTCTGTGATTCAGCTCGTCAAGATAAAGATCAATGGTCACAACAAAGTAAAGGCGCTCTTTATAATCACACAATGTGTATTTCTTTCTTTGCATCTAACCCATTCACCAACTGAATGAGAGAGCCGCCAGTGGCATGGAGCACCCTTGCTGGGACAGCACTTTGCTCAAGGGTAATTTGTTGGTGCCACTTGCAGTCCTGGGATTCAAACCCATGACTTCCTGCTCACAGCAGCAGCTCCCTGACCACTAGGCCACCCAGCTTTCCTAAAAAGTTGCTGCAAGCAGGGTTTGAACTTGTGTGGGGAAACCCCATTGGACTTGAAGTCTAACAACACAGCCATCACAGCCCGACAGGTAGATCTTCTGTTTTATTAATAAGACTATACATAACACAACTCTTAAACACCAATCAGACCCCCTGTTTGGCACACATGCATATGTTTTTAGTATTAACTCATTTCACCTTGTGACTTTATTCAAATACATTAAAGGAATGGAAGCGTACAAGTATGTTTTCCTGGGCAGTGTATGCCAGTACAAAAGTGACCGCTAAACCTTCAGCTTTAATGTCTAAAGTCAGTCATGCATTTAAACCTCTATAATCAATACTTTTCCTCCATACCATTTAACATTAGAGATCGGTCTTCATGTTGACGGTTTGTCAAATATATAAAATATCAATTATGTTATACTGCATACCAATGCATTGGGATGCAGTATAAGGTTTGGTGATGAATCCTTCAAACGGCATTTTAATCTGGAGTGGCAATAAGCTAATGATTATGCTAGTGTATTTGTTGTGTGCTGGTTAAATTTGGTTTTGTATGTTTTACATTGCAAAAGTCTATGTGGTGATTGAGAGAATGGGACAGTTCATCTGAATTCAACTGATCAGACCCTGGTGCCTGACTCTGCTTCTTATTCTGGTGTTTTTGTGCCAAAAAGGCTTTCTCAAATGCATTGATTTGCTATGTTTTTATTACCTTTCTGATATCAGATGTTTAGTAGTTCTTGTTCCAAACAGGAACAGCTTAAGCCATAATAGGGAAGCCTAGGTTGCATCTGAGATGGTTCACCTTTCACATCACAATGCTCACAATAAGGGAAGGAGCTGAGAAAAAGAGAGAGCTACCTCTGTTTCTTAAAGCTAAATGTGTTTGTGGTATTTCATCTTTGTGCATTAGTGAAAGTCAATCTAATGTAAATTTTCACTCAGACAGGAACTGAACAAATTTCATAGAATTAGCTCAGAACTAACCCTTTGCCAGTTGAAATTTTTGTTCAAACATTAATTAGCTGTACTTATGACCAAAGGTTGTTAAATCACATTCTGGAATGTAAATATGTTAAAAAGATACTTTTGATGCCAGTTCCTGTTTAGTCTTGATTCACTGGGGTAGAGTCTTTGGGATCCATATCCAAATTGTGTCCTTGAGATTCAAGTCTGAGGCGAGTCTCAGATCAATGAGGTGAAGTTTTCTTAGTCAGTTCTTGAGTGTCCAAGACTAAGTAACTGTGGAATAACTGATTTTAATGTCTGTATCGAGTAGGAAAGAGGCAAAACATCTCTATATTCTTAGTTAATCTATGCACATGCTTGCTAAATGTTTAGTGCAGTAGGTAATCCAATAATATGATAATAGAATGTAATCTACAACTACAGATAGATTAGCTACTACACTAACTAGCATACTGGCTATCCAAACTATATGTTAGCCAACAGTTTAAGTATTCTTGTCTCTCCTTTAAATGCTTTAACATGCTTTCATGAAGAATTGTATTCATTTTCCACTTTGATGTTGGCATTCCTCATTCAATCAGTTTTTGTCTTTTTTTGTCTGTTTCAGTTAAGTGTATGTCTGAGCTATTGTCTTAGGTATCCACCTCTAAACCAAGTATGGGCAGAACTGATCACCATCATCTAAACATACAGCCATGATGCCTTCATCCCTGGTCTGCACAAGAACTCACCCAAACGAACCAAGCCACACTGGAATGTCATTACATGGAAGATCCAGCAGGTTGTCAGAACTTTCCCCTTGACTTCAAGCTATATTTCAGCAACACTCTGGAGCTGTCTGACTCCCAAAAAGTGTCATCCAGCACTTCACTGTGTGAGGCCAGGACTGGGCCACAGATATCTGAAATTGTGGCGGCTCCATTTTGAACTACATTCGTCCTCCACATACAAATGGTCTTTGACGATCAGGTCCAGGGCAGTCCAGCTGTGATTGACTCCTCCAGCTGGGCCAATTTCCTAATCACTTTATGGATTTTAGTGGCAGACAGCTGGAGGTGGCACTTCTGGCCATCTATCTCAATGCTCTTAATCCAAAGATCCAATGCGGATCTCAACCTGGAGGCCATCATTCAGCTAGTGGTCAGTCAAGACCAACACCTCCAGGCTAAGGGGTGTCGCTTCAATCAGTCAACTGCTCATGCCAACTCAAAGTTACCTGGCACCATCAACAGCCCACTGCATTGTTAACTACCCGCGGACCTCTCAACTGTGGGACCCATCCAGCTGGGACACTCCCGGAAGAAGGAACACATAGACAGTGTCATCAGGCATGGGGGTTACAGCAGACATGTTGATTGTCTATGTCTGTTAAAATCTGTAAAAATTGTCAGTCTTTTTACATTCTGGGTCACTGGTAATTTCCTGTTTAAAGAATATGTTCAGTCCACCCAGTCAGAGTCAAAGCCCTAAACTGTAGTCTGCTTAGCAACCTCCCAGTGACTAAAGCACATGCAACCTGATGCTCATATGGGCAGGGGGTGAGTGAAAGTGTTTTCAATCATGTCTGGCCGGTATGGACGAGTGGAAGTTTAAAGCGGAGATGAATTGACCTGAATCCCACATTGGTAAATAGATTTCTTGTTGGCGCAGTGGGTAGAACTGTTGCCTCACACCTCCAGGATTGGGGTTTCTAATCTGGCTCCTGGACTTGTGTGTGTGGAGTTTGCATGTTCTGCTCGTGGTGGCATGGGTTTCCTCTGAGGTTTCACCCACAGTTCAAAGACAAGCATGTCAGGTGAATTGGGGATTCTAGATTGACTTTAGGTGTGAGTGTGTGAGTGAATGGCGTGTGTGTGTGTTTTTGTGTGCCCTGTGGTGGGCCCTTGCGCCCTGCCCCAGAGGCCAACCTACCAGTAGACATTACAATTCAAACCATGGCTACTCAGACCTATGGGAGACCGTGTACTCACTCCATCTATAAGCTCCATCGGGTGACAGTCTCACTCTCTGTTGGTTTCTCCCTTATGTTTTCTATTATTCCACAAAAAAGCCAACTGGGCCTTTAGTAACATCGATCCCCTGACCATGTCTTCGATTGTACTGTGACGCTCCTGTGAGTGTGTCCCTTTGCAAAACAATAAACATGACAGGTTCAGTTGAAACCAGCCAGAATATTTGACAAGTTCAATGTCTAAGACCAAGATAAGTCTGACAAAAGAGTAAAAAAAAACGAATATCTACAAAATATCATAAGGTGAATACCACAGTCAAAATGTACAAAGCAAGCTTATGCTTCTGCGAACTGAACTGACATCATAAGCAGCTTTACACTCAGACATCAATTAGAAGTACAAAAGCGCTAGTTTGCTTTTTGCATGTATGTGTCACTATTTGTATTTTGACAACTTATTGACCACAGTTACCTCATTCCATTAAACCAGTGATATCTACCGGTAAAACGTATGCAGGACAAAGAGTAAAGCTTTGGAAGTATTTTGGGTTACCACATGTTGCTATTTTTTATAGTTCAATTAAATCTGGAGGTCCCCATTTCAGCATATCACCAGCAACATAATGAGATATAGTCTACAGGGTCTGTTCTGCACTATCTAAACCATTGTGCTAATTATCCAGCTTTGTTCCCCATGCCAATCATAGTATTACTGACTATGTGTGTATATACTATGTTCAGAGTGTTATCAATTTCTTCTTCATTTGTTTATTAGTAGGTGGTAGAAATGTTCACAAGAGCCTGCTAAATCTGTATCTGTATCAGTCTGGTATAGACCAAAATCACAGATTCTGGTATCAGAAAAAGCTTGAACAATCACATAGTGCTGATCACGCAAACTGTTGTCAATTGAGAAATGCAGATGGGGGGCAAGACTGCATCTCAGATATTTCCAATTCTATTAAGATACAGGCCCAAACAGTGCACAACATGTGCACTAAAAACCAGTGGAAAATCAGACTTATGTGCCAAATTCGATACTGTATGGGTGTTGAATTTTACTATAGAGAATATAGGGAGCCAACTTATGAGATTGAGAGAAAAAACAGTGTCAGATTAGTTTTGGCATATATTAGAAGTTGCAGTATAAGCATCAAACATTAAAATCTTTTGCCAATCCTAGAAAGTACAAAGAAGATTACAAACATGATACTGACAATTAGGAAACTGCCAGTGTCACATAACAAGTCAGCAGATACCAAGAATACGGTACCGCTGCTGAGAAACCCAAACTTTCTGGAAATAATAATAATGTTGAATGCTCATTTAAAATGAAAGACTGAATATTAGTGCTTTCACAAGCAAGACAAAATGGAACATAAATTATTTTGTCATTTCAGTTTTTGTCTTGGAAATTGAAAGCGTATGCTGAAAAAGATTAAACGTTTTAAAGCTTTAAAAATGTTTTAAAGGCCTTTATGCATCTGGTTGCACCAGGCTATTGTTGCTGCCAAATGGAAAAAAGCCTGCAAGACGGTAGGAAACGCATCTGTCATTGCAATCAAAACAGCCAATCAGACTTGGCCAACATCATCTAAATCACTCTTTAAAAAGACACACCATACTCTGAGGTCTCACTCACACTCCTCAGGCAGTATGTAAGGGGGGATCTGGGTAAAAAGGGGCTACAGACATGATTACAGTCATTCTAACCCTTATCTTGTTTTTAGGAACAGGTAAGTGATTTTATATTAATAAATGCAATAATTCAGCTATGTCATTTTCTTCCAATACGCATGGACATGATTTTTCTCACTGTTTTTTTTTCTTTAGGCACCGTCACATGTGTCTCTGTAATTCAATCTGAAACACTGAGGACATTTGTTCTAGGTGGTGCTACAACTTTAGAATGCATTATTGAAGAAATTCATGAAAATTACTACTCTTGGTTCAGACAGACTCTTGGAGAAGCACCAATATGCATTATAACTCTTTATAGTGGCTCTTCCCCTAGGCGCCATGGGGACTTTGAACAAGACAAGAGGTTTACAGTGGCGAAAAGAGGAACCAGATTTACATTAACTATTTCAGATACTAGGGAATCTGATGCTGGAATTTATTACTGTGCAGCTCGGGATTATGATCTGAGCATATTCAGTAAAGGAGTGTTTCTCACATATGAAGGTTAGTCACTCTCAATCTGTAAATTAGCATTTGCTAAAAAACTGCCCACTATGTGACCCCAGGGTTGAATGTAAAGTACATCTGATTTTTATATTCTTGACTAATGCCATGTGATCTCTGCCTCCAGGACAAAATGTAAGATCCCATAATTATCACATTAATGAAATTATATCAAGAGGCCAGACAGCAGACAGTCTACAACTGAAAGAGCCAATTCATCCTAGAGACTCAGTGACTCTGCAGTGTACTGTGCTCAGGAAGAGCTGTTCAGGAGTACACAGTGTTTACTGGTTCAGGCATGGATCAGGGGAATCTTATCCAGGAATCATTTACACTCATGGAAACAGGAGTGATCAGTGTGAAACTAGC
>JBBMFX010028344.1:0-12113 GCA_037832545.1 Rhabdalestes septentrionalis | reverse complement strand
CCGAGTCCCGATCTGATACTTCTATATACTATACTAAGGTGAATGATACCGAGTCCCGATCCGATACTTCTATATACCATACTGAGGTGAATGATACTGAGGCCTGATCCGATACTTCTATATACTATACTAAGGCAAATGGCAGGTCACTCATTGCGATCATTTGTGCTACCTTGGCTGTTATGTCCTTTGTGACGTCACCAGGCATTTTTTCTCTCCTCTTCAAACTCTCCTGCACCATGAGCTGACTTGTCTTCGGCTGGGTAAACATATTTATATACATATGTATACCTGAGTCCTGATCGGGAGGTAGATTCTGATCGAGTCTGAAACCATCGGATCTGGACCTCCCTAGTTTTAATCTAAAATTAACAGTGTTTTATTTAGCTTCAGTTATTTAGTACTGTGGTAAATCATTTGTCAGAAACCAGGGCACAAGTTTGTCACAATTATTTCCATTTACTACTGAAACTAATTATTAGAGATCATCACAATTAAAGCTAACTGTGTTGTACACTGGATTTAAGTGAATGCATCTAAATCAAAGGAAGAATAAAACATACAAACTGACATTTTCACTTTTACTGCATTTACAGACTTAGATCAACATCGTAATAATGTTACAATAATGTTACACTATTGTTTATGGTATATATGTTCTATTGTCTTTTATGTTTTCTTGTTGCACTGAGCGAGCCAACCACAAACGAACTTCTCTCAGAATGATACATTTCTTACTTGTCCAATCTCATCTTAACCCTGATTAGTCTTAACCAATCACAATTGAATTGAGAACCTGTAGTTTCAGAAATGTCACTAAACCGATGTGCGTGAAAAGAATGCAGACCAGTAATGGACCATGCACAGGATTCCCGCATCTGTTTTAAAATGCTGCAGGATATATTTCACTATGTGTTTTGATACATTTTACTGTGTGTTGTACCTGTTTGTCTATGCATGTGACAAATAAACATTTTGAAACTTGGAAAAACAGCTGTGTGATATTTTGCTGATCTGGTTGTGCCAGGTCAGCATGAAAGTGTCGTCCAGAGTGTCTTCTTCAGACGGACCATGGCTGTAGGGCCTCGCCGGTGGGGGCGGGGTTGGAGTTTATAAGGGAAATTATTTAATCACAGAAGTGGAGGCTGGACAGCCGGGTGCCCGGCCTCTCCAGAGGGGGTCCAGAGCGATGCTAATCTGGAGGTAGCTCAGTGGGTAGGATACTTGCCTTTGGACCATGAGGTCCTGGGTTCGAATCCTACCTCCAACACCACCACTGGGTCCCTGAGCAAGACCCTTAACTCCAAGTTGCTCCAGGGAGACTGTCCCCTGTAGTTAGGAATGGAAGTCGCTTTGGAGAAAAGGCGTCTGCTAAATGCCGTAATTGTAATCTAATTTGATCCCCGAGAGCATTTTTTTGTTTGTTTGTTTTTTGTTTGTATGCAAAACATAAATTTTTAACTGCAAAAACATCAATTTCCAGAAACAAAAACAAACAAACAAACAAACAAATACATTTTTGACACAAAAAAGGGCACGTATTGATTTGTTACCCTGATGAATGAACGATGAATGCCCCCCCAGTAAATGGAGCTGTGTTTCCAGATACTCGGCCCTCTCCCAGTCAGTCGGGAGCTCTCACAGCTTTCGTCTCACACTTGAGCAACTTAACACCTGGTGCTTCTCCTTCTTACTCTCTCGCCTTGTAACATCCCGTCTTTCTAAAGGGTCCCTCACACACTACTCACTCTGAACCTCTATTAAGTGAAATGCAAAAGATTGATTGGACCATCTTTTATTGTGTCAAAACCGTATTCCCTCTGAGCAGCGCAGGGACGGCTCTGGTGCGCTGTTAAGTCTGTCAAAACATCCAGAATCCGAAGGGACACTTATCTGTGCCAAGCTAAGGAGCAGGAGAGGAAATGATGAGGCATAAACCTGGCATGCAGAACGCTGAGGAACAGAAACACAACAGTCCAGACGGGCCAAGCGGACCCCCCTCACCAGGCTGGGACAACTGATTATAGTACTAATCAATGAAACCATTTGGCCCTAGAATAATCCTCAAATTACCATAAATTCCAGACTTTGAGAAAAA
Source organism: Rhabdalestes septentrionalis (assembly GCA_037832545.1). Taxonomy (NCBI): domain Eukaryota; kingdom Metazoa; phylum Chordata; class Actinopteri; order Characiformes; family Alestidae; genus Rhabdalestes; species Rhabdalestes septentrionalis. The sequence continues at coordinate 10,015 of JBBMFX010028344.1, read as the reverse complement.
AGTAGAAGAGCGCGGCTAATGCATGTTTATTTCCATGTTTCACAAAACATTTCGCCTCGTAACCAGAGCTTAGATCGGGACCAAAAAATTAATCCCGACCGAACCCAAGCCCCTCGTGTCTGAGCCCGGCCCGACACGTTAATTGTAACTTTGGTCTCGAGTCCGATTTAAACCATTTTTAAATACACGGGCAATTTTAATGCTGGATCACGGCCTGGCCCGACCTGAGGAGAGTGGCAGGAAATTTCGACCCGACGGGCGGACCGGGTCGGGCTCGGGCCGGGTTCGGGTTGTAAACTCTACTCGTAACCAGACCCGGCACCAGATCTCATATTACAACGTGAAGACACATGCGGCTTAAAGTCCGGCTTTTAATCAGGTGCGCTCTGTAGTCCGGAATTTACGTTTTTTTAAAGATAAAAATTCCTAAAAAGCTCGACGTTTTATTTCATACATTCATCAAAATGACTAAAGAAATTGAACCGAAACATACAAACAATCAACACCTTTCTTAAAAGAATCATAGTTGAATCAAATCATTACAGGGTGAGAGAGGAGGACGACATGCATCAAGTGCCATCTGAACACCCCCCCCCCCACACCCCCCTTCAAGGAGCACCTCAGTAACCAACCAGCCCCCCTCAGGTCTTATATCTCAATTTCTTTATATTAAACAAACCTCTGGCCCTTACCCCCTTCACTATTTGTCCCGACTGAACCTCTGACTGTTTCCTCTGACAAGGTTTTTTTAAGGTGTGTAACTGGCAGTAACTTGGTAAAATCAGGTTTTGATTCTAGCGTAGCTTCACAGGTATGAAGAACAGAAGCTGTGATGAAAGTAAATCTGTGTAAGAACATCTGATAAATACCATAAATATAAGATTTAAATATTCATCACTGACAAAAACTATGAAATCCTTTTTTATATTAGTAAGCTGTCATTTTATATACAATCATTTTAAGCAATTTTCAATTCTCTAAACTACAATTATGATAACTTTTAAAGGTTTGTTTCTTCATTTTACAGTGTCCTACAAAATTTCTACGAAATTGCACAGTTTACAAGCAAAAATACTGTTTATTAATCAAATTTAACATACATAAATTTAACATAAAACAACTTTTTTTCTTTTAGTCAGTAAATAAGCAAATAAAAGGTAAATTACAGAATGTGGTCAACTTTTCCTCAAAACTGTATAAAAACCTGTAAAGTTGCATAATATAATTTCAGGACTATTTTATATTAGTATTATATTATACTATTATACTACTAGATGTGTGTATGCGTGCGTGTGTGTGTGTGTGTGTGTGTGTGTGTGTGTGTGAGAGAGAGAGAGAGAGAGATATGTGAACACGTCGCATTTTTAGGAGTTTATTATTCACTGGGCATGATCTGGAACCGAGAGAAATCAAATACAACGCGCCTCTCATATCTGATTATGTGAAAGGCCGTACTTAAGAGTGATATTTAAGGTATGCCGAGTTTCTGCGCTCTGTTTGTAAAAGAAAAATGAACGAGCAAATCCAATATCTCTGCGACTAAATTCATAATCATGCCACTGCAGTAACAGAACCCCGGCCATCAGTCCAACACAACCCGGCGCCGACCGAATACCATTTCCGATTCTCAGGCTCCGTCTCGCCCCCATCATCTCCACGCTCACTGCGGCGATGAAGACGGAGGACATTCACGGCCGGCCAACCTGACAGTCTCCACTTAGTGAGAATCGATGCCCCTACAGTGGCCGGGACACGAGCAGGGGGATAATGTGACAGACCCGTCATTAACAAGCCTCTTCCGGCACGCGAGCTGCGGTCAGGCCTGCGCTTTGAGCGGACCGTCAGATTGGTTTGGGCTCTTTCAGACGTCAGCTTTATCAGGCGGGAGAGACCAATTAACCTGCCTCTCTGCATAAAGCCGATTCTCCAGGACGCCAAACAAAGAGTCTGAGGCAATTAAGCATGCGCCTGTGTGCCTATCGTCAGATAAGCTACACATTTTAACAGACAGTACAAAGGAAGGCAGTCGGCGTGCCCTGACCCCACACACAGGCTGGGACTGAGACACAATTACTCAAAACAGCGGCGCTGCACCGGCGCAATGCAGCTCCAGATAGCGCCGCCGCGTTTCACACGCAAGGACAGGAGCCCGCGTCCCCGGATCTGGAGCTTCGCTCCTTTATTTTCTGCAGCGTTTTATGAGTAAGGATTTGAAGAAGTAGCCAAGCTTGTCGTGAGGATTCTTAAATGCCAGCACCCCGCTTAATCAGGGCCCAGCAGTTACCGGAGCTGACAGCTTAAGAGGGGAAAATGACACCGAGCTATTCTAGTGGAGACTCGCGCCTTATATCGCCCGAGCAGAGATCCCTCGGAAATTAACGCAGCAAACAGTTTGCCCTTTAAAAAAAGGTATTAAAAAAATTTAGAAAACAAAGACAAAACAGAAACAAAAAACAGAACATCGCTAATACATAAAGGAATGGGGTGTTTGTGTTAGGGTCGTCACGATTATTGATTTTGGGGACAAGATTATCGTCTAGGAAATCATCATGGTTTGACCATTATCACGATTACTTCGCATGGATTAATTTCACACAATGTAGCGAGACAATCTGATTTTTTAGAAGTTTTTACCTTTTATTTACTACTGTTTAAAAAAAAACACAGAAGCGCCATCTGTACTTCTGTATTGTTGTTCCATACGGCGACTTCAGTCGCTTCATTGGTGGAAATAAAGTGAGTTACATTATTTTCCTCTGCCCGTGTTTAATACGGTGGAGTGAGGCGTCACTGTCTGAATGTCCTGTCCAGGCGAGTCCTGCCAGTCCGCTGATAGCCCTGTCGGGATCAACGCTTTTAACAGCACCGACAGAACATTAACATACATTTTAAATCGCGGTTAATCGTGAAACCGGTTAATCGTGACATCCCTAGTTTTTATTTGAAGCCAGTATGTAGCATTAAAACGGCTGACTGAATTTCGAACGGGATTTATTGTTACTTTAGCAATAGTGGCCACAACATGCCTGCGCCCAGGTGGACTGGCACTCAATCCAAAGAATGTGGATCCGTCTCAAGGCTGGTTCCGGGGGGGGGGGCACATAGAGCCCCCCTTGCCATCCCAAGCATGCTGCCGAGAGCGGAACGCATGTCCTGCTGACGCTGGGATCAGGTGTGTTCTCCAAAAGCAATAAAGCACACTACACTGCCCAAACCACTAAAATAACACAGTCCTCACCGGCTCCAGAGGAAAAGTGAGGACAAGCAGTGACCCAGTTTAGCCCGGCTACACTAACGAGATTTTAAAGTCAGCTTTGCATGTGCCTCGCATCTGAAAATGGAATCCATCCGTTTCCTCCTCCTTACTGAGAACAAATCTGATTTCATTTCTGGATTTTTCTTTTTATTAGATTCTATTTAGACTTGTATTAGACTTATTTATTTCTTTTATATTCTTTTATATTATAGTATTTTTATCTTATTTTATTCTGGCATCGTGTGTCTCTCTGTGTCTGCGTGATGTGGCCGTCACCACGTAAACATTTTCCTCCAGGATAAGTAACGTTTACTGATTCTGATTCTGAAGACATTTTTCACATCTGAAGTGTTGAGGGACCGTCATGTTTGTAATTGTTTTCTGATATTAATCTAAGGTAAAACGCCACAACAATGATTAATTTTGACCTATCTATGTGCATTCTAGACCATTTATCCTCATCAGCTGAACATTTAAAACGATCAGCAAATGATGATCACTATTATAATCAATGGTCAGAGCAGCAATAGTGTCATGAACAAGGATTCTGCATCACTGTAAGAGTTATTTCCAACTTTCACATCAAACAAAACCTTCTGTGTGATATCAGGTCCATCTGCAGGTCTTCAACAACGCCTGCTTCTGGCGAATTATAGATTTCTTAACATTTCTAGACACTAATGTGGTTCTGAAAGGAGATATCTGCAGGGCCAGTATTGAGAAACTGTTAAAGCAGTACATCCCAGCACCGATATGCCAGAGTTTGGATCTGACTTGAAAAGGCCAAGGAGTCTATGGAGTTTTAACCAAGTCCAATAAATAAGTTAAATCAGAAAAGTGAGTGGGGAATGGAGGGCAGTTTCTTTTTGTTTTTTACGTCTCGGGAGTCCAGTAAAGGAGAACTGATTCCCAGAAAGAGTTTCTCTGCCCTTTACTGGGAAGCAAATCACCACATTTTATCTCAGTAACACCACTCTCAGATTAATGTTAATCTGACTACTTCCAGAACCAGACGTGCTCTCATCATCTAATGGTGGTTTTCCACTGATTGGTACCGGCTCAGTTCGGTTCGGTTCGGTTCGGCTCTACCGGCTGTTTTTGCTTTTCCATTACTAAACTATGGTACCCGGTTCTGTTCTTGTGTGGGTTTGCACTGACTGGTACCGGCTCGGGGTAAAAACACGACACCGTTCCAGTCGTCAGAATGGAGGAACTCGGAGGGGTTTTATTTCTTCTCTCTGGTTTGTGGAGCTGAATCTGAGGTTGGAATTTTGTATTTTGAGGTAAATGCCGGGCGGCTTGTCTGTGTTCAGTCAACAAAACTGAGGCAATGATAGCGACCACCAATCAGGAACCTCCAATATGTACGCATCATGATGTAGTATCGGTTCAGCACGCTCGGAACCTCGGCCAAGGTGGTACCAAAAGTAGGACCAGGTACCAGGAACCAGAGTTTGGTGATGGAAAAGGAAAAAGAGCGAGTAGAGATGAACCGAACCCAGCCGGTACCAGGCAGAGAACCTGCAGTCCGAAACCAAACCTAACAGAGTAGAACCGAACTGAACCGAACCCGTAACAGGCAGTATGGTCGCCAACTCTCTCAACCCCAAATGAGAGACACTTTCTTGCAGTTTGCACATCTCGGGTTCCCAGTGGTGGTCCGGGGGCGGGGGGGGGTCGATATGTTTTATATCTCGGCTGCATCTCGGGGTGATGAATGTTTAGGCAGCTCAAAATTCCGGACGACTCCGAGATTCCGGTCGGACGCGGGTCTCAAAATGAGGACATGTCCGGGAAAAGAGGACGCCTGCTCACCCTACACACCACTACTTTTTGCTCAACAAAAAGAATTACCGATCCATGTCGATTCTCGTTCAAAAATACGATATCGGTTTAAAAACTCGCGGATCGATCTTTTCCTGTCGACTCTGCACTACTTCTTGACTGTGTGGAGAGTGTTTTATCTTTAACCAGTTTTGGTCGGTGGTGTTTTAACCTGCCAGGGGTATTTTAATTCAAACAGTTTTATAGTTTCAGCTGTTCAACCTTTTCTGTGTTTCTCATTTCACTCTCAAATCCACATTTTCACAACAGGGTGACTGACTCTGTACCTGTTATGAACGTAAGACTTTAAATAAAGCCTGAAACTTCTTTATTCCTAAATTCCTTTAACACTTGACTATCCCTCTCTCTCTGTTCCTCACACACACAAACACACACACACACACACACACACACACTGTTCCACAACAGTTACAGTTATTCATGTTATTGGTGTGCAGAAGTTGTTTTAATGTAAACAGACAATACTATAATGTTGGATTGGGTGAATTATAAAATAAACACTTATTGTAAAAGGTAATACTGCAGTACAGTCCGTCAGCACAGGGAGATCCTCCACTCAGGTCCATTTATAACCAAGACTAACTAGTATTAACACAAAGAAATCTGGAAATAAATCGATATCCAATCGAATCGAGAATTGAATCGGAGTCAGATCGATTCAGGAAATCGGCTACAGTACCCAGCCCTGGTCAGTAGGCAGATCAAAGTAGTTCACTGACAGAAGGTTGTGGTGTCGAGGCCCTCGGGAGCCACACGCCATCCCCAGTATTCCCAGTTCAGTCAGAACACTGGGAAAAAACTCCAGTATTCTGGAAGTTTGGCTGCAGACGCGATATTCTGGAAGTTTGGCTGCATGGCACCACATTCTCTCAAAACTCTAAAGTCAGGACACAACAAACTGGAGGAGAGCGAGAGACACGGGGGAGAGAAACAGTAAGATCACAGTAATTAAACTGTAGTTATCGTTCTACTGAGACATAAACCGGCATCCCTTCAACACACTTTCATTGGCTGGACCTGGAAACCCAAATATCAGTCATTAGGTCTCCAAGTTGCCTCCACAATGGAAAACCCTAATAAACAACAGCATAAAACGTGTTTGTGAAGTTTAGATGCAGACAATAAAATGTCTAGACTCCAGAAACCAAGTCATTCGACAGAGTTAAACACCTGTTTTACTCACTCTCACTGTAGCTCATGGTGTCTGACAGAGAGGTAAAATGGGCTGTTTTGCTGCCATTCTACTTCAAATATTCATAAAATAACAGAACAAAACCTAATTTAACCACCATTCCTCAATATTAAGTATTATTATGCACATTAAAACACTATTAAAACATGTTCAGCCATCCTCTCAAAAGACACCTCACACATATTTACACATACATGTTCTGTAATTTCATCATAAATATATCCTGATCTGCTTTTCCTCACTGTCAGAGGAGATTAAGAGACTTTGAGCAGACACACTGGGTCCCAGCCGGCCGGTCAGTCTCCGCACACCCGGCAAGGCTGAGCAGTTCGCTTTGTTCTGAAGGAGAACATGTCTGGGTTCTCCGGACAGACAGAGTGTGATGAAGAACAGAGAGGAAGTTCCCACCCCTGAGGGACGCCTTCGTTTAAACACTTGACATTCCGTAATGACCCTCTGTGTCCTGCCACGGAAACCACAGGTCCCTGCAATGACACGTTTCACTCCACAATGCAATTAAGACCTTTAGACCCGTAGTTTGGTTTCTAATGTGGGATCGGTAAAAGATGGGTAGATGTGTTTAATGCTGACAGAGTTTAGACTAAATCATTCTGCTGGTTTATGTGGCTCCGCCCCTTTTACTTCGCCCTCCAGACACTGTCTGTCGTCCGCCCGTCTCTACAGAGTGAGAGGAAGACCTGCATTAGAGAAATTAGCCTCTGATAACCTCCGAGTGGGGATCAGACCTGCGTACGCGTCTGGAATGATGGACACAGGGGTTCTGCAGTGGAGAGAGCCGGACAGAGAACAGTTTCTTCCCAGTAATGGAGTCCAGCTCTCCTGCCCAGGTCCTGCTGGGTCGTGTCTCTCTCCATCCCTCAGAGGCGCGTGTTGTCACTTTGATGCTTCCCAGGCGTTTGTGGCGGGGGGGGGCGGGTGTAGCAGGGCGAGTATGAGGGTGACCCCTGGATGTCGGCGCTGGTTAGACGGCGGCGGTGCGAGCAGCGGCCAGATGTTCCTGCCCTGCGACACACTTCTGTTTTATTTAGTGAAAGTTGTGTTTTGTGTAAAAAAAAGAAAAAAGTCTTTGTAGATTGGTGCTAAACTGGTGATTTTTTGAGGTGGGTCCTCATCCCTCAGAGAGAATAAACAGACACACACACCAGCACTGCCGTGACCGTTCCCCTTTCATTACACAGCACAGAAAGTGTTGCGAAGTTCTCGCGCTGTTTAGTTTGGCCTTGCTTTGGGTTTCAGTTCGTCACACACAGTTTCTGCTGATAGGGCTCTGCAGGAGCGGCTGATAAATCTAATTTACACCTGGTTATGCTTGTTTTTGTGGTAAAGTGACACCTGTGTCTGTTTTTGCACTTTTTCCGCCCTCCAAGCCGGAGCGGGCCTTGTGCGGTCCAGGCCGAGTGAGAGCTGTCTTCTCTCCGGGGGAGAATAGATGGTGGCAGACGTCAGAATAATCCATCAGATAACACACAACAGATGTCTTAATATTCTCCAGCTCGCTCCGGGCGGGGCGAGGGGCCGGAGAGGCCGAGAGTGGGGCTCACGGGGAGCAGATATATTAGAGGGGACTGAAGACAGGCGGAGGAAGAGAGACAGGCGGAGGAAGAGAGACAGGCAGAGGGGAAAACACAGCAGTTCTGAGACTAAACACATTTACTGGACACGCCCTCTGCAGGGAGACTCAGTAACCTGGGATTAACGCTGCGGAGGGAGAGGAGAGTCCTGCGCGGTTGCGGTTAGTACCTGTCATATTTAAACCCGCATCCGACCCGTTTTTCAACAGTTAAAAAAAAAATCCGCATCGAACCGACCCACTATGAATAAACACGACATCCGAACCGAACCGGAAAGAAAACCAGTGAGAGAGCCAAAATTAAATACAAACATTTAATACAATAGCCTACATTTATTGCCGCGACAATCAAACAGTGACATGCGACTTCAGCTGAAGGCAGAGCCGAAAAACTGTTTTTTAATCTTTCTTTTCAACTCCTCCGTAGACATTTTGAACCACAGGATCGTTGTTTGAAAATGAAAGTGGCAGAGATTTCTTTTTTTTATTATTATTATTATTGTTTCACTGAAATAAAGCTATATTTTTGGTTGCAAATTAGACCAGCGCTCTCCTGCGCTCGACCCGAATCCGTATCCGACACAGCACAACATTTTTCACCCGTTTCATTAAAATGTGCGGTTCCCCCGCGGGTACCCGAACCTGTGCAGTACTCTGAGAGGAGGTGGAGACAGTTCGGGGTCAGGCTGCAGGTTCGACTGGAGCTGGAATCTCTGACAGGAGCCACCAGACATCACAGCAGCTTCTTCCCACCAGCCGTGAGGTTCCTGAACTCGGAGCCTGCACACAACACCAGGGGCCAGAAACGGGGTCTGACCTCACACAGAGACGGACACAAACACGCACACGACACTTTCCAAATTCCACACTCACTGCACCGACACGCAGTAAAAACTGGCTGCTAGAATTTGTTTTTAAAAAATCTACCTCAGAATATTAACTTATTTGCAGTACGTACCTTTCCTTTACTTTCTACTTAGATTTTTTTCTTTTTTTGCCTGATGCTGCATTACAATGTTGCTCTTGCTGTTTGTATGTCCTTTTTAAACTTTGATTTCCTCCCTCTGTGCTCCTGTATGTGTCTGGGCTGACAGTAAAGGGATGGGCAGCAATAGGAGATGTAGTTGTGATGGTGATAAATTGTGTGATTACACATTAGAGCTGCCCGAATGGGCCCAGCAGACCAAAGCAGGTGGAAGTTTTGGATGAGGCAGAACAGAAGGAAGCCTAATCCGCGCCCTCACACACCACAGAGCACGTGTTACACATTATTTACCTCATTTTGCATTTACAGTATTTGATCAAATTGTATGTTGATTTCTGCCTGAATGTACTTGCTGATTTGGAAATCAGTCCACAGTGGTTATCATCTGATTTATGTCGAAAAATTAAACCGGAGATATCAGGAAAAGACTTTAAATAGAGTCTCTGTGTAGTGTTTAATATGTAGCGACTGCACTGTAGTTATTAAACTACTCGTAGCTTTTACAGCCTCTATATGTATATTTGTGTTATTTTACTGTGTTTGCAAACCTCAGGAAGATTATTGTGACACACCTGCAGGGGCGTCGGAGGCGTTAAAAATATGAGGGGGACGAGTGGGGGCGGGATTGGATAAGGGTGTGTGGTTTTGCGTGGGGGTGCATGTGAAGAGAATGGTCAGTGCAGAGACAGGCTGCTGGGATTCTTTCACCAAAGATTCAAGATTCAGCAGTGCTGGGGGAACTCAGTATTTATGGTAAATGTGGGGGGGCGGGATCCAAACCAATAATTATGAAACGTGAGGAGGACACGCCCCCTCTGGTTGAATGGCATCCCCCATGCACACCTGTATTGTGCTGCTTCATCTCCGTGTGCAGGGCAGAGTGAACAGGGCAGTTCAGACTGTTCCCGATTTCTGAGGTTCAGATTCTAATCGAAACTCCTGAACCCCCGGTCTCAGTCCGGCCACATCACAGGGCGTCCCAGCTGAGGGCATGGGGTCTGTTTGGATGTGTCATTAATCCACTGCTGGGCACACACTCAGGAGAAGTCCTGGAGAATCTCCAGCGCGGGAACAGAGTGCCCCTGTCCCGCATCGCATTTATTTCACCTGTTTAGCACAAAAAATTCTTTGTCTCAGTGGCTGAGG
>JBBMFX010028334.1:0-12113 GCA_037832545.1 Rhabdalestes septentrionalis | reverse complement strand
CTACTGTATTCTCAATATTATTACATAATTATATTGTGAAGTAGCCTACTAATCTACACATACCACTAGCAAATTTGGGGGGGCTTTTACCCCGGGTCACCACAGATAAATAGTCAGCAATAATCTCTCTCGGCACAGCAATGAACAAGGACCAAGCAGTAGAAGCAGGTTCTTCAGGGTGGTATCCCTGGTTTCTGGGAGGATCATGGTTGGCCAAATTAATGGTTCCATGAAAACAGATTTTTATGAGTGGAAACGAACCACTGAGGTTGGCATCTGAGCCTTGAAATTCATGCAAAGGCCATGAAAGGTTTTAATGCTCCACCGGGGGAGAGGAATTTGTTTTCTTTTTTTGTTTGTATGTGTTCATTTTGTATCTGTCTTTTCTTTTTTGGGTGTTATTTTGATCTGGCAATGCTGGGGAGCACTTGGTTCTGGGGGGTCCTGCTCCCAGGGATGTTTGGTTGGCTGGAGGCAGGAAATGGGTCTGTTATCAGCATGGAGGTGACCCAAGTCTGGGACTGGTGATGGCGGGGGAGGCGTGCAGAGTCGCGGCGAAAACGGCGTCTATTTGTTGCTGATTTGTTGCTGGGTGGATATGGCTAGTGGCACAGGAGAAGCAGGAGAATGAGGCTAATGGTTCAAGGGAGCAAGCATAGAAACCTTTTGCGATCCCCAGCTGGCTAGCAGGGAAGTGGCTACCTAGGATGTGTTAGTGTTTGGTGAGTTGGATGGTTGCTACCCCAGTGTGCTGGCAGGAACCCAAGGTGGAAGAAGGGCAAAGGGAATGAAAAAAAATGTATTGTGTCAGGAAATGTGTTCCAGGAGCATAAGGGACTGTGGTGCTACCAGCCAGGGGGTTTGAATTTTGTTTTCATTTATTTCTTTTGGTTGAGAGGGCCTCGGGTTGCCTACCAAGGCCCATGAATTACTAAATATCTTTTTGCTTATTTTCTTTCTTTCTTTCTTTTTCACCAAAATAAATATTGTGGGGGGGCTTTTAGCCCGGGTCACCACAGATAAATAGTCAGCAATAATCTCTCTGGGCACAGCAATGAACAAGGACCAAGCAGTAGAAACAGGTTCTTCAGGGTGGTATCCCTGGTTTCTGGGTGGATCATGGTTGGCCAAATTAATGGTTCCATGAAAACAGATTTTAAGGAGTGGAAACGAACCACTGAGGTTGGCATCTGAGCCTTGAAATCCATGAAAGGTTTTAATGCTCCACCGGGGGAGAGGAATTTGTTTTCTTTTTTGTTTGTATGTGTTCATTTTGTGTCTGTCTTTTCTTTTTATGGGTGTTATTTTTGATCTGGCAGTGCTGGGGAGCAATTGGTCCTGGGGGGCCTGCTGAATATGGCATCTGAGCCCAGACCCTTGACTTCGTCATGAATGCTCTAGCAGGGGGTGCAAGAAGGACGTCGAACTGCTTACAGAGGGACAGAGAGATACAGCAGTTAAAATCCTTATCTTTCTAGAAGGGCTATATGGGGAGGATATAGGACTGGAGTGGCTTAGGGACAACTTTTACACATGCAAACAACAGCCAGGGGAGAGGGTGGGGTCAAATGTCATTCTAGGTGGTGCCAATTAAACCCAGTGAAGGAGGGGGAGGAGGATGATGTGACCCTGAGGAGCCAACTGTTGGCTGGCCTGTATGGTGGGCCCATGAAGAGTGAGATGCAGAAAATGTTTTGGAGGTCGAGTCAGCTGACATTTGTGGAGGCCTGCAAGAAAGCCAAAGAGGTGGAAGAAGAGGCTCTTGGAGGAGTTTAGTCTGCAGGGGTGGATGTGTGCAACATGATGGCATATCGACCCACAAAGACACCAGGGCCAGCCCAGGGGGTCTCCGGGCAGGGGGGAAGATTGATGGCTGCATTGAGAGAAGAAATTTGGCACTAAGTATGTGCACAGCTGAAGGGGCTGCAGGAGATCGCTGGCTGACCTGAGGAGTAAACAGAGGGGGTCGGAACAACTGGGCGGAACAAGACCCGCCAGGCTAGTAAAGAATTTAATGGGCCATGGTTGAGTTCCCCCCCGAGCACCTGGAATTGCTGGCAGAGAAGGTGGAGGGTTTGGCCCAGGATGAACAGAAGCAACTTAAGGAGCTTTTGGGCCACTGGAGGGGAGTGTTTGCCCAAGATGAGGAGAACCATGGGAAGATGAATGTGGTGTCAAATCCCCATGGGCACTGTGGCCCCCATTTCAGAATGTTACCGGCCAGTATCCTGGATTGGCAAGTGGTTAATGAATGCCTTTGCCACCCCACTAGGCCTATACCAATTTAAATGTCTGCCCTTTGGCCTGTGTAATGCCCTTGCCACCTTCCAGAGGCTCATGCAGCGATTCACTTATTTACCTTGATTAATTTATTGTCTAGTGATTTCAGGGCTCATTTGCAACATTTTCAGAGTGTGTTTTACAGGCTCGTGGCCCATGGCTTGAAGTGAGGAATGTTCATATCTTGTCTGTTTTTTTCCTTTTTTTGGGCAATACGTTTGGTCTGGCAGTGCTGGGGAGCACTTGGTAATGGGGTTGGCTTGAGGCAACAGTAACGAGCTGGGAGGTCGAGACTTGGGACTTTATCAGCATGGCCATGCTTTTGGGTGCACATATTCCTGGATAATTTAGGGGGAAAACTTGACCAAAAAGACTCCCTCAAGCAACTAGGGCTCTGCATCATTGCCATATTCAGGTCTGTGAGTGGACTAGGATACCAGAGTCCATGTCCGAGTCCGGCATCATTTTGTTGTGTCTTACAGGTGATTTGCTGTTGAGGGGGGGGGATGGCCACTGAAGAAGGAGGAGAAGGAAGCCGATGGTGCGAGGGAGAGAGGGAGATAGCACAGAGAAACTTCTGCGATCCCCAGCTGGCTAGCAGTGAAGTGGCTACCTAAGGTGTGTCTTAGGCTGAACGGGTGACAAGTGGACTAAGGTTTATGAGCCTGTGTGTCTCCAAGAGTTTCATAGTCGGGCCGGATGGGAGGATGACTCCAAGGACGAAGTCGTGTGTTTCATTTATTTCTTTTGGTTGAGAAGGCCTCGGGTTGCCTACCAAGGCCCAGGAATTAGTATGTTACTTTAAAAAAAAAAAAAAAAAAAATTCAATTTTAATTATGATTTATTGAATGGGATTTTTTTTCCCCGCTTGTAGAAAACTGAATTTTGTGTGCTAGAAGTGTGTGCAGTAAATATAAAAAAACATAAACCAAATAAATAATGGTCAACCAAAATAAATAATGTGGGGGCCTTTTACCTTGGGTGGCCACAGTTACTTTGTGCAATGCCATAGTGGAGCCTTTCCTGGTTCCCCCAATAACCTATTCTAGAGTGCAGTGAAAGTCAATGTCACAGGTGCATAGCCGCTGACAGGTCCCATACAACCTCCTTAATGTTCATTGTCTCCATCGACAAAAGATCAAGCAAAAATTGTCTTTGTCATGACAATGGGAGGCCATTTATCATAACAAGTAATGAAGTGCCAAGCCTGCTTATTACATTAGCTCATATGTAGAGGAAAAGTGCTTTCAGTGGTCACAATGGGTGCACAATTCAGCTAAATTCAATGTTTCAAGAAGGGATGGCCTTTTCAGGCTCCCTCAGGACACAGATTCTACAACCTGAATTCTGCTCATTTCCATTAAACTTCAAAGGCATCAGATAGCTGGTTGGGAATTTATAAAGATGCTTGTGCAATCAGAGCAATGAGAGAGATACAAATATCCATTGTGACACACAGTGAAAGGAAAATGTGTTCTTTTTGTTTTGTGTGACTCAGGACAGCACACTCATTTTGTGCTTTAAAATAATATATTCTCTTTGGTTACTGCCTGAGATAGATTTGTTTTTGCTCTCAAGTGGAAGCGTAGAGGACAGAGGGAGACTGACTGAGAGAGAGGATGAGAGATCAGACTGAGGAAGATAAATCAATAATCCGCTGACTCTGATTCATTACTTGATATGATTGCATAGCCTGGCATATGGGTGTTTGTTTTCCTCAGCAAAAGTAGTCATGCTATTACACATTTAGATACTGTAATATTTTTCATAATTTTGTCGTTAAACCACAGTGTATTTATAACTTGGCTTGTTCAATTCCAACCATGTCAAATATAAAAATGGATTCATTTTAGTTATGAATACTTATTTTATTCTAATTATTTTACCCATAAATACTTGGTTATCAAAGTTAATTATCCAAAATATTAGGTTGTTTTAGGAATTTATTACTCTGAGAAAAAAGAATTATTCATGTTAGTGCCCAGATTCAGTCAGTGTTCAATGAGTTAAACACTATTTAAGATGCACCTCAGAATCCCACAGTGCTATTATAGTGCGAATATTCTAAATTTAACGGTTGATCCCAGGTGTGCATATTTAAAGATCTCATCTGGCTCTGCGAAACTAGCTGAAGGGCAGTGTATTAAATTTTTTTATGGTTTGCATGGCTTGCTTAAATTAAAAGAGAATGATGGTTTTATCAAACTACCAGGCCATAAATGAGTTAGCATAGAATAACCAGAGGGATGGCCGGCAAAATGTCGTGTCATTGTAAGAGAGGAATGCGGACGAACGTGACAGAGCAAATCAAAAGTTGGCTCGCTCATTCTAAAATTTGGGACCCACTGCTCATCGCCAGGGGCGGAGGTTTGGTTTCGAAATTGGTGGGGACATAAATTTGGCATACTGTCTCAGGGATCCTTCTTTTTTTTTTTTTTACAATATGTTCAGATACAATGCTAGAAATTTTGGACCAGATAAAACTATATTTACATACCTCCCTCGATGACCCCCAATAGATGGTCAGGTAGTGTATGCTACAATGGTTATAATGTGTTACAAAACTTGATTCGTAGTTGAACAAAATCTATCTCTGAAATGTAATAATCCATGCAAACAAAAGGGTTACATGCATAGCACTCATACCGAGATTTTGTATTTGATATTTACATCCAATTTTTTTTACAGTTTTTTTAGGTTAATACAATGTTTCACTTTTTACAGCATACAGCACACAGATGAAATCCTTACCATGTTACTTTGTCCTGCCTCCACCTCCCCTACACTTACAGTTGTTCACTCTCTGTGTTTGGCCTCATCTCTGTCTGATGCCTGTATGGAGAGCACTTAATATTGGAACACAGGCCTACACATTCGTGGGATACATAGTCTTCATCTACATTGTGAATTTGAAAAATGATTAATGACTGATGAAAGACTAGTGGAAGATGGCTTTGAATGCAGTATGCCCTAATAAGACAGAAAAAGTGAAACATTGAATTAACCTAATAAAATTGATGAAACCATTCACAATCAAGATTTTACATTGATCTAATATTTTAAAAAGAAGAAAAGAAAACATTCACCAATGGAATGGTTGTTTGACATTAGATCAATAAAATCTTGATTGTTGGTTACATCAATTTTATTAGATTAATCCAATGTTTCACTTTTTACAGTGTTGGCTACCTTACCTGTTTACAACTTTGCTCTATCCCTCCTGACTGGACTGGACTGTCAATATTTCTTTTCTTACTTGGTTTCTGTACAGTAAAACAAACCCAAATGATCTATAACTCCTATACAATGCTATGAAAATTTCGAAAATAAAGTAGGATACCTAGCTAACAAGCTTACATGAATTCAAGCATTACCTCATCACTCTTACAGAGGCTGAGTTTATAGCATGCCTACCTACGTTTAAGAAATATGCCCTTATATCTCCTTTTTTTGCGTCCATGGTGATAATCCATCTGCCTGCTGAAATATCGTTATTCCACATTGCGCAAGTTAACAGCAATAACAGGAACACATACTAGGCTTGCAGGCCAGTGCAAACTATTGGCTCAAACCATTGGCTGAAACTGCTCGCAATTACATGAAACCAGTGATCTATATACAGTCATTGCATGAAATGTTTGATTAACACTGCCGCAAATCCTTTCTGAAATGGCCTCGTCTCATTATGAATCTTCGTTTTTCACCTAAAATAGATCAGTTGAAGGTTTAGTCCCATACTTCTCTCTTCAGAAGGCATTGGTGTGTGGTTTCACCTGTCCTCCTCCTGCACATCAACCAGCAACAAGTTTCTTGCATAGTTGCTGTGTTACTGGGCGTATTCACTCTGCATGGAACTAACACAACTAACGCAGGTCAAAAAACAGCTGGGTGTACGGCTAGCGAATCAGTTGTTCTGATTCAGCTGCTTGACACTGTTTGTCATGATCACGCACCCAGGCGCTCCTCTGAATAGTCAAGGCCGTAATAACTGAAGTATATGCGCAGGCTGAAATAATGTCCCTTTTCCTTCTTCATGTTATTTGGCGAATTTGCATATCCCAGAGCTAGCATTAAACATATTTCATGTTCGTCCATCTTGGGTACTGTGTGGCGTAACAACCCATTTTGCTCTAGCAAGTGTAAATAAGCGAATCGGATATGGGTCACAATTTTAAAAAATGTGTAAACAGATCGAATATAGGCAACAAATCAGAATTGAGCATCAAGACTTGCAGTGTAAATGAGGCCTAAGTGAAGCAGGCGGCTGCCGCCAATGAGGCACCTGGGGAGCAGGATATTTTGATCAAGGGTACCTCAGCGGTGAGACTTGGAATTGGGATTTGAACCCCAAACCTCTGATTGGAGGGCCAATGCCCTAACCACTAGGCCAAACAGCTGAACATTTATTCTGAATGAAATGGTGAGTTTTGTGTAGTATTATTAACAGCTGTGTTTGGTTTAGTGTAAAGTGTTTTGAGTGTGTATTGGTGCTGGACCTTAGTGTCAGCCCACAGTCATCCTGAGTTTGGATGTATGTATCCCTTTCTCATTTTGATTAGAGTTATAGCCTTCATGCCTTTTGTTTTGAGCCTTAAATAAAGAGGACCAAGAATGGCTCTCTGCCTAAGCTCCTGCCCTCATTTTGGGATGAAAGGGATTCCTGACAGATGGGCCAACCTATGAAAAGGTGCAGAAGACATGGCGGGAATGGTGTGTGAGCCCAAAGCAGTGGAGTGGCTTCTGGCAGAGCTCTCTGCATTCTCCAGCAGTAGCAGTCCAGAGTCAAGTGAAGAGGTATTTTACTGATCTACGGTGTTAAGCATGGCAGAAATGAAGGGGTTTTTAATGTAAAATCCTTCACAGTTCATTTTAAACTCATATAAGGCCAAAGTCACCTGTATGAACCACTTGAATTCAGTGAACTATCTCCATCAAAAACTATAGGAGAAGGGAAGGCTCTAGCCAGGTGCACAGTTTTTGAACTCAAGTAACCTGAAAGGTGCCCAGCTAAACTACCAGGACACAGACCCTTAAAAAGAAAATGGCTGCAGCTTATAATTGTAAAAAGGCCACAGGAACATATAAGAAAGCAGGTGTCCAGACCAAACATGCCAGAAAATAATACATTTTAATTGGACAACAGGCAAGTGGAGGTGTAAACTGAAATATGAATCAGAAGATAACATAATCTGTAATTATTGGTTGAAATCATTGAGGAGGGATAGGCAAATTAAGGGAAGGAGACACCTTATTTTTCTATAGGAGTGACGAAGCTAAAACGATAAGAGAAATGAACTTTATTAGAGAATGCAAGCAGGTGACCCCATGCAAAACAAGCAATGAAACTCCCAAATTTCTCTATTGGTAGAATATCGATCAGTTGGGTGTGTTGAGGGAGAAGGTGCTTGGAGTTAAAAAATGTATAAAAATTCATGTAAGAGCCCAGTGGGACAAAGCGAGCGACGGACTGGAGACGAAGCAGCTCCTACGGGCCGCAGCTGAATCTTAGAATAAACCAGCAAACATCGCATCTGTTTGGCTCCGTATGATTTCTTGGACTTTAAGGAGTTTGGGACTCTGAAAAAGTCTTTGAAGCTAGCTCATTAGTTTAGCTTCTCACTTCGACAAATTGGCGTCACGAACTGGATAAGAAGAGCTAATTGCAACTCTCCAATGTAATCTGCACTCTCCTGAATCTTTTGGCACAGAACATTGAGGGTAAGCATTTTTCATTTCTGCTACCTAGTTAGATTTTGTTCTGTGACATTTTAGTGAAGGAAAAAATTTATGTAAATAAGAATAAATAACGTACGGGTGCTGATTATGTCACGGATCGCTCCGCAATGTGAAGGGAAGGGGAGGACGCACTCGGCTGGTGATACAATGTTTTTTAATGAAACTTTGTTTCACTCTTTAGACATACATAAACCTTTCACTGTTCACATTCACACACAAACATATGCTGGACCCATGCTCCTCAAATGAAAAAAATAACAAAAGGCTTCGGCCTCTCACGTCGAGCCAGGGGAGAACCAAGGAGGCTGGATCTCAATTAGAAAGGTGAGGAACAAAGGTCTGCGAACAGAAAGGAAACACACATTAGCATACAAGCCAGTTCAAAGCCTCTCCTAAAGTATGAGAGGACTAACAAACGAACAAGTCCAGCCACTAGGCTGAAAAGGGTTTCTCCAAACAAACCAACTAACAAGCTAAACCTCTACAACCAAGGTCTGTTACGAGTTGGTGCAGGAATGATACATGAGATATTTTGACTAAGACAGACACGGAGAGACGGGACCGGACAGCTTAAATAAGGAGGGCAAACAAGACGCAGGTTAGACACAGGGAAACGAGGAGCAGGTAAAGGTAATAGAGAAGGAGTAGGACAATCCAAGGAGACACACTAGAATGTTCAAGGGCTCCTGGTCAGACATGAGTTTAAACTTTAACTGTAGAAGATTTTACATTAAAACCCATATAATTATGCCATGCCAAACACCCTTGATTGGTAAAAATACCCCTTCAGGCGATGACTCAATGCCAGAGCAAAGAGGAAGCTCCCACTTCCTGTTTATATATCGTGACACGCTCGTTCCCTTTGACCTTGACGTGTCAGGCGGTCGTACATGTGACAGTACCCCCCCGTCTAGGACTGACTCCAGACGGACTAGGCTGAGAGGATACCCTGTGACGGTACTCCCGGATGAGTGCTGGGTCCAAGATGAACCGTCCAGGAACCTCCGGCTCTTGATGGTCAAATATCGGAGGTTGGAAACTGTAGCATACCTCGAATGGGCTCAGTCCAGTAGCAGAGGAGTTGAGCGTGTTATGGGACATCTCAGCCCACACGAGGTAGCGGGCCCAGGAGCGCTGTCGGTTGGCGACGAAACAGCGAAGAAAGCACTCCAGCTGTTGATTGGTCCGCTCTGTCTGACCGCTGGTCTGAGGATGATATCCGGAGGAGAGACTGCAGGAGACCTCCATCAGACGGCAGGAGGCCTTCAAGAATCTGGCCACAAACTGGGGCCCTCTGTCCGAGACGATGTCCTTGGGGAACCCATGCAATCGGTTCTACAACCAATTGTGTTATCCGGTGGGGGCTCCAAGGTCTGCCCCTGGCGTACTCTGTCCTCCAACTCCCACCTGAGGGGCGAAACAATGAGACCACCCGGAATGATAGGCGCGGGTTCCATCCGGGGTTCTTGGTCTTGGTGTACCCGGGAAAGAGCATCCACCTTGGTGTTCTATGACCCTGGACGGTAAGAGATGGCCATATTGAACTGTTCAAAGAACACAGCCCACCCTGCCTGCCAGGGGTTCAACTGCTTCTCATGCTGGATGCCTATTAGATTTTGGTGATCGGTCCAGATGAGGAATGGGTCACGGCCGCCCTGAAGCCAGTGACGCCATTCTTCCAGAGCCCACTTGATGGCCAACAGCTCACAGTCCCCTACACCGTATAGCCGCTGAGTGGGAGAGAATTTTCTGGAAAAGAAACTACAGGGGTGTAGTTTCCGGTCTGGACCACGTTGGGAGAAAACGGCCCCTACACCCACATCGGAGGTGTCCACTTCCACAACGAACGGGTGTGCAATGTCCGGGTGGAGAAGAATAGGTGCAATAGTGAAGAGGTGACAGAGACGGTGAAAAGCGGCGATGGCGTTCGGAGGTAGTTTGAAGGTGGAGTTGGAGAGTCGAGTGGGAGCAGTAAGAGGAGCTGCAACTACGCTGAAGCCCCGGATAAAGCATAGATAGAAATTCGCAAACCTCAGAAAACACTGAAGCTGTTTAAGCGAGGTGGGTAGAGGCCAGTTATGCACAGCACTCAGTTTCTGGGGCTCCATGGCCACACCCTGAGGGGAGATGACAAACCCCAGAAATGTGGTGGAGCGCTGGTGGAAAGCGCATTTCTCCAACTTACAGTACAGTCGGTGGGTCAGCAACCTCTTTAAAACTGCTCGGACGTGCTGGTGATGTTCCATTTCAGTCTTCGAATAGATGAGGATGTCATCTAAATATGCAAAGACCCAGCGACCCAGCATGTCCCGGAACACGTCATTAATCAGCCGTTGGAATGCAGCCGGACTATTGCACAACCCAAAAGGCATTACCAGCATTTCATACTGACTGGTGGGAGTAATAAAGGCCGTCTTCCACTCGTCGCCCTCTCTGACGCGGACCAGGTTATAGGCGTTATGAAAGTCCAGCTTGGTGAAGAACGAAGCGCCAGAGAGAGCGTCCAGGGCAGTGTTGGTAAGGGGGAGTAAATGACGATCCTTTACGGTGATACGATTAAGGCCCTGATAGTCGACGCAGTGATGAAGACCCCCATCTTTCTTCGTTACGAAGAAGAACCCCACGGCCGCAGGAGAGGAGGAGGGCCGGATGGTTCCCTGACGCAGCCCCTCATTAACATAATCCTCCATGGCCTGCTGCTCGATCTTGGAGAGTGAGTACAAGCGGCCGCAGGGCGGAGACGTACGGGGCTGGAGAGTGATGGCGAGGTCATACGGCCGATTCGTGATGGCACGATTCTTGGAAAAGACCTCCTTAAACTCCCGATACAGCTCCGGAATTTTAGTAACATCGACATCGGGGTCCTGGGGCTCCCCTGAACATGTCCCAGCCACCGCCGTGAGGCAGAGCGCCTGACAGGTCGTCCCCCACTGTAATTTCTGACTCTGGAACCATGAGATGAGAGGATCGTGGCGGATTAACCAGGGATGACCGAGAATGAGAGGTGGAGATGAGAGTTTGGTGACGAGGAAGGTGATTTTCTTGGTATGCTGATCAATAGTGAGATGAAGAGGGCACGTGCGTTAGGTGATAGGACTGTGATGGAGAGGACGGCCATCCACGGCTGGGATAACGCCTGCATCTCCGCACCCAACTGTACGGCAAAATTTTGGTAAATAAAATTGCCGGCCGCTCCTGAATCAACAAAAGCGTTGACACTGACCTGTTTGTGGCCATGCTGGATGCGAGCGTGAACCAAGAGCCAAGAAACGTTAATGTCGGTGGAGGCGATGGTAAATGACCCTGGCGAAGACCTCCTCATCTTCACCGGGTCAAAGAGTTTCCCGGACGGAGCGGACAAACAGCACGGTGATGATCCGGAGACGCGCAGTATGCGCAAAGCCCCTCCTTATGGCGTCGAGTCCACTCCGCTTGGCTCAGCGCGGCGCGCCCTAAATGCATGGGTTCACCCAAATCGGCGCAGGCCTCCGACACGGGTGCAGATGGTGGTGTAGTAGGTGTAGGCAGCAGGGTACGAGAGGCAGTTTTCTGACGAGTGCTGAGTTGGGAGTCGATTCTTTGGCACAGCTGAATCAACTCCTCCAGGGTGTCGGCTAGCTCTCGTTCGAGCAGCTGATCTATCATTCGTGTGGAGAGCCCCTCGTAAAATGCCGTCCGGAGAGCCGGATCTCCCCACTTCGCCTGCACCGCAAGAGTCCGGAATTCGGCGGTGTACTTACTCACCGGATGGTCTCCCTGCCGCAGATGGTCACTCTTCAGGACTGCTGTAGCCCACTCAGC
The DNA here is from genome assembly GCA_037832545.1 of Rhabdalestes septentrionalis. Classification (NCBI taxonomy): domain Eukaryota; kingdom Metazoa; phylum Chordata; class Actinopteri; order Characiformes; family Alestidae; genus Rhabdalestes; species Rhabdalestes septentrionalis. Next base: position 296 of record JBBMFX010028334.1, on the reverse strand, counting down.
TGCCTGCCCGGTGAGAAGGGAGACGAGCAGTGCGATCCGAGAGCGGTCGCTGGGATATCGATCGGGCTGAAACTCGAAGAGGAGAGACAGGTTAGTTAGAAAAACATCGCACCGCCCATCTACACCATTCCATTTCTCCGGGTGCACGATCTTGGGGTGACGTGATTGGGTAGATGAGGAGGGAGAGGGAGATGAAGCTGGAGGTACAGGTTGAGGTTAAGGTGCCGCGGCAGCAGCCCCCTGGGTGGCGGACTGGAGCTGCGCGACTACCTGGGTGAGATGGTCGACCTCCCCGC
>JBBMFX010028323.1:0-12113 GCA_037832545.1 Rhabdalestes septentrionalis | reverse complement strand
ATCTGGAATGAATTTTAGATCTTTAAGTCCATCTCATGAAAAATCAGAGCAGGAAGAAAGGTGTTGCGTTTATATTTCTGTTGAGTGTAGTATAGTATTTGCATCCCCCATCACTTGTTAGCAGACATGACATCATCTTCCTGTTCAAAGTTTCAGAAATAGCAGTGGAAACAAGCCTCATGTCTGCTTTTAAGCCAAAGGCTTTTGAAATGTTATCAAAATCCTTAAAAATACTGGCCTTTAAACAGGCACCTTAACCTGGCACTTAAAGGGTTAATACATGAACTTAACCAAGTTCTGTTAAAAGATTAAAATATTATGTAGTATTTAAACAATTAAATTAAAATGTGATATCTCGGTAGGTAGACAAATCGTGAGGAGTAAAGTCGGGCAGTCAAGGCGCTTTGGTTAAATCCATAAGATCTCCATGAGGAGAAGATACGGCTCGGTTTTCAAGTCTGCTTTAGCAAGCTTTTCACAGTCTTGATGTTTGTGAACTCCATTAAGGTAACTTCCACTGATAACTACGGTGGCCCTGAAGTGCAAACCAAACCAACAAATTACTAAACACTACAACAGTTTAACAATCACAAAAACAAATTGAGAAGCACAAAAACAAATCGCGTCAGACAAAAGTTTAGGGACACGTGGGCGAGGTTTTATAACTCGCCTGGGCAATTAAAGAAAACGAGGGGTCTTTAAAAAAAACGAGGTGAACAAAGCATGACCTGAATCAAAATATTCTTGAATAGCGAGAGCTACGTTTAGGTCACGGTAATGTTCATGTTTGGAAAAATGCGCTACAGGCAGAGTAGCTTTCGGTTCCAAAGACATACAATGCACTCGTCGATTCAGTGATGTCTCCTGTTGCTGACTGGTACCTCCCCTTTCCGGGAGTGCTCAATGTAATCATGCTTCTCAATTATTATTATTTTTTTTTAATATATCTTAATTTGTTTTTGTGCTTCTTAATTTTGCGTTCTTTTATTCTTAATTTGTTTTTGTGTTTCTCAGTGTTGTTGTTGAGCTTCTCAATTTGTTTTTGTGGTTGGTGTGGTTTCCACTTCAGGGCCACCGTAGATAACAGCCCTGACATATTTAAACAGCTGTAAACAAATTAAAAGATGTACCATTTTCAAAATATGTTTCCATTTCTGTCTATCTATTTCTCTATATCAAACCCTCAATCCCACCATCCAGTATGTACCTTTGTGCTGTGTCCCATGCTATACTGACAGAGCCAAAGTTAAGCTGCTGGTCCTGTTCTGCCGGAGACACGGCGTAAAACAGTGCCGCGAACCACACGGCTCCTTTTGCTGACTGGATTGTAAGGGCCCTTTCAAAGGCGTCAGCTACAGCTTGACAGATTGTCCTGGAGATAAAACGGGGGATCAGAATTAGACTTCTGACACTAACTGATGTTTGTTCTTCAAATCATCAAAAAATAAATAAAAGATTTGCTAAAACAAGATGAAAGATTTTTATCCAAGCAACATTAATTATGCTGCAAAGTAAAATGAAAAATTAATTACCATCTCACTGAGTTGTCCAAACCAATGAGAGTTCCCTGCAAGTCACCATTATGTCTGATGATGTTGGAGAGTTTTTCAACTGACGATTTGTCAAGTTTGGCCTGAAGACGTTTTGCCAGAACTGCAGTTGAAAGAACTCTCTGCACAGGTGCAGCATCAGTCAGTCTCAAAATCACTTGTTTTAATTGATCATTTAGTTCCTTTTTCACCATATCCTAAAAGGAAAACATGAACACCAAATGTAAATGATGACATTTCTATTTTCATGACTAGAGTAAGCAATAACTAATGGTCTAATAAATCCCACTGACACTTTTTTCTTTCAAATGAGACTAAACATTACAGCTAGTACATGCTTCAGTAAAATCCAGCCATCAGTTTTAAATAAATGACTTGGCCGTGGTAAATGGAATTGGAAACTGGACAACATTGTAGAGGGGATACCCCACCGCAATATTCTTAAAAAAACAATTTTTTTTAAGCAGAACTTACAAAATAAGTAATTCTTTCCAGTTTTCCAGAGCGCAGCACTCGTTGTTGTACAGAGTTTAAGAAAAATGTGATTCTGTCTAGTATTTCAGAGAGATCCTCATTGCTGCAGAACAGTAGGTCAATTAAAGTTGTGTGAATGAAGTCACCACGGAGTGTTTCAATCTCTGCAGAATTCCCCCTGAATCTCCAGTCCCAGCCCAGTATTGAAAATGGAAGGCAAACGTCATCAAACTGATGAAAAACTGCAAAGAAAATAATAAGGTTTTAGATTTTTTTCACAATATATATTACACACATATATAGGGCTTTTCCTTTGGAAATTTTCATTAAAGTCCACTTGTAACATACTGTATGTACTGTAACTTCCAAATAACATTTATTTTCCAAATATTTCGTTTGTGTCATCAGATAAACCTGGCATCAGGTATTTGAGGCAAAATATTTCAATTTCAAGTAAAATATCCCTCTAAAAACAGTCTGCTCACATTTGTCTGACTCCAGTGCATCTCTGCACAGTTTTCTGTAATTGTATTTAAACCCTTTGGCTGTAAGGGTTTCAAAGTGGTCTTTGCCATCGATATTGAGACAGTATGTGTAGCAGAGACCATTAGCATCTTCCCTGCTCATGAAGCGTTCAAGTGTCAACACCTGGTTCACACCATCAGACCTAAACACACACACACACACACACACACACAATGTTTTTCACTTTATCAGTAAACTCATGAATCCAATACTCAAAAAATTAAAACTTGAAATGACTGATCAAATTATTCTATGGGAAGGCCATTGCTAGCATGTGCTTCCTCTTGAGAAACGAGAAGCTCCATCACACCTTCTCACTGGACTGGACAACTTGGATTTAATGGCTAATTCTGTTACACAATCTAACAGGCACCTGTGTTAGCTATATACCACGACACCTCTAAAATTAACAATATTTACGTCATCATTCTCAAATCACTTTGGAGTAACAGCATGTGCAAATGGATCTTAAACAGATTTAACTTTCATTAAAATGACTAAATTGTGGTTGATTTTTAACTACATAAAATTGCATTGGCTAGTGCTATTTATCAGATTTTTTTTGTTCCTCAAAATAAGTGACACTGTGGTTATTGGTTTTGGGTTTTGGCTACTGTTGTGGCAAATTCAGAACCATTAAAACAGTGCAGTTATGGACTTACCATGCCAATTTTGTCTCAAGTTTTGTTCCATTGTGGGTTATGAAGTACAATTTGTTGTTTCCCACAAGGAATTCCTTATGAAGGACAGCAAAAATTTTCACCCTCAAGTTGTTATGCCTACATACAGTTTCAAAGAAAAAAAGGAATATATTAATGTGTGACAATTATGCAGGAATAATTAACACCCCTTATTTCTGCCATTTTTATTTTTAATGCATGAATTGGAGTTTTGTTGTGAATAAGAGTATTCGATCCAAAATTAGAGCCAAATATCTCACTACTGCCACGTATTGCCTTTTCCGTCCTCCAATTTATGCCTTGCTTATTGGATGTTAGTTTTCTGGGAGCTATATGATGGAGATGGTCCTCAAATCCAGTCGTGGCAGACCAGCGTCCAGTACTGTTTGGTAGTTCTCCTCCACAAACACACTCACTGAACCTGGTGATGAACAGGTGAGTTGAACCAAGTGTGTTTCAGCAGGAAATCCCCAAACTGTGCTGGACAGCAGTGGATTTGGCACCTCAGAAAAAAAACCTGCCAACTGTATATCCATCCATACATTTTCTACCCCTTTATCCCACACTGGGAGGGAGCTGGAGTCTATCCCAGCTGCTACGGGCAAAAGCAGAGTGCAGGACAGTCACCAGCACGTCGCAGGGCCACACACATTCACACCTAGGGGCAATTAAGTGTGTTCAATCAACCTATCTCCCAATGCACGCATGTTTTTGGTGGTGGGAGGAAACCGGAGCTCCCAGAGGAAACCCACACGGTCACAGGGAGAACACATACTCTCACAGAAAGACCCTGCGCCCGACCCGGGAGTCGAACCCAGGACCTTCTTGCTGTGAGGCAACAGCGCTAACCCCGTTCCATCAAGTGTATATAAAGTTTGGAAATGACTGGTATATTTGAAAAGAGTCTGTAATTATTAGGACTGTTGAGATCCATTGTGTGCAACTGCAGCTATTTAAAACCAGCAGGAACAGTCCCAGTCAGAAGAAAAACATTAATTAATTGATTCATCTATGAAATTAGAAATAATCGGCAGACATTTTTTAAGGAGCACAGTTAAGTCTGGGCAAATTAGAAGGAATGTTTCTACAGGGCAGTTGACAGGGTTTGAGGAAAAATATAATATATTATATATAGAATGGATATTTTTCTATATATATATATAGAAATGAACCACCGAGTTCAGCAGAGCTCGAGGGAAGAGATGCAGATGGATGAATATTTTAGTTTACAGTGGCCAATGTTGTTATTACATAAAAATGCAGTTTGCAAATATGAAAATGTACATTTGTACACCTTCCTCTGACATTTACATTGTCCACCCAAACTGATGGATATTTGAATAGATGGACATGATCTGACTTCTCCTCGGTCTTAAAGACACATTTCATTGTATTCCACAATAATTATAAAACAAAAAATTACAGTCTTTCAACTTTTGGTATCAGTTTGGCACTAAACAAGCCCAACTAATTCTACAAATCTCTATCTAGCTTTATTGTAGCTTTAGGATTTGTAACAAGCAGTACAAACTCCAAATCTGATCTCCACCAGGCACAAGTCCACAGGTCCACCAAGACAACACGGAAAAAGCCATGAACTGAACTATGCCCACACTGATACTGTTGTAATGAAAAGTTATTTCGAGCCACCCAGGTAGCAGTACCCCAGGTATCCACACGGGGGAGGTATTTCCTTCCTCCTGACCTGGGTGCTACAGCTTCCTGTAAGCATTTTCTTTTCTTTTTTATTTTATACATTGAGACTGATATACTTCATTTTTTGCTGCTCTTTTCTCTGCCACTACTATTCTAAATTGTGAATTTGGCGCCCTTCAAGCTGTTAGCCACAAGTGTGTGTGAAAGAGCACTGGGTGCAGTGTGTGCGCCGCAGGTTAGAGGGATTTTTTAAAACTTGGCCAACATGTGTTTAACACCTCTTCATATCAGCGGCACATAAAAACTGATTCACTAATGTAGGACTTTTAAATGGAAAAATAATTTGGGTCTAACAGGTCCAATCTTTTCAACTGAATAATATTTTGTTCTTACCCGTTGGATTGTTGATGGTCCCAATCTTGCAAAAAAGGAAAAAATATATGCACACCATGTAAAAGCAAACAAGATAAACAACCAAAATAGGCCTTTAATTCTTCAAGATTTGGTTCTTAATGGCCTGCAGGTATTATTTAGGTAAAAGGAACTAATGAGAACAAAACTAAAAAATGGAAGAAAGTATTAAAGAACAGCAAAACTGAAAATGTTATTTTTTGCCATTAAATATTTAACATGTAAACACCTACAAAAGGGTTTTACACAGTTGTGAAGATTGCTAAAAACATATAACATGAACAAGAAAATGTACATTATTCACAAAAATACCTGATTTCGCCATCTCAGTCTTGTGCTCATTCAGAATCTCCTGAGAGATATCCTGAAAAAATAATAAACTAGTAAAATATTTTTGGTAAATAATGGATGAGGCAAAGCTGTATTGCCATGAACACCACAACTCTTTCTGATTTGTAGTTTGGGAATAGTGCACACAGTTGTCTCAGACATGGATTAGGTTTAGGCTTGGACTGTGCCAATGGTAAATCAGTGCTAGAAAAATTCAGCCTTCTTGGGCACAGCTACATTTACTTTTGTGCATTTAGCCACTGTAAGTACTGCAGCTGTTTAAAAGGTATCATACTAATAAAAGTCATGAATTAAGATATTTGACATCCCCTTCCTTTCTTCCAAATAGCGCTAACGGTTGGATTTGCACTATGTAGCAGCACTTCAGTTATGCCTTACAAAATGAAACTATGGCCCAAAATGTGGAATTCATATTATAAACTCCATACACTATTATAGATTATAAACTCAAAAAATGTACAAACAAATGAAGCTGGCACTTACCGTATATTCCTCATCTGTATTATTGGGATCTTGTTGGCCTTGCTGTGAATTTCTCTGAGTTTGTTCTGTTATGCAGGAGAGGGAAGCAGATGTGAGAGAAGTTCTCTGTAGAGGTGCTGTAAACCGTCTGTACTTTTACAAAAGACTTGATGTGGTCTGTAAACATATAACAGGCTTGCAAGGCTGTATAACATCTTTTTCTGGTTGCTCAAATGGTAAGTATGAATATAAACAAACTTTCGTTATTAATCTCATACATAGTCATATTAGTACACCACACAGTGAAGTGACGCAGGGGGGCTGCCCGGGGACCAGTGGGGGGAAGGTAACTTGCTCTAGGGTACCTCAGTAGTGACACTAGCAGTGGGATTTGAACCCCAATCCTCTGATTGCAGGGTCACTCTTTTTTCATTTCAAGGGAATATTAGCTTGACTACGGCTAGAGCTGTGTGAATTTGCGTAATTGGTGTATATGTGTATGAAGCTTTACATCAAACTTAGTCCCTGCACATCTGGCATTAACGAGTGTTTCGGGTCACATGATCACAAGTGGATAAGTCGAAGAACATCACTTCACATTACAGTGCACCTGCCCCTTTAAGATCAGATCTCACTTCCTTACTCAGTGTGTAAATAAACACTTATGTCACCGCAAAGCACAAATGCATTGTTGGTTTAACTGGTGGGAAATAACAGATTTCCTGTGGCAGGTTGCCAGAAAGCAAAAGAAATAAAAGGAATACAGACTGGACCTTTTCCTTAGCGTCTTTCCCCAAGATGTTTCTGCTGTATTATATCTGTAGTGTATCTTTCATTCTGACGTCAATGATGCTTATGTACAGGATATCTACCTCTAATGTAGCCAGAACACATTCACATTCTTCAAAGAGTTTAGAGTGCAGTCATTTGTTTTAGCGCCTCATACCTTCAGTCCTCCCGACATCTTTACGATCGGTTGTTGCACCAGCAGGAGCCTGGAAGAGGTGAACAAGATTCAAGATTCTTTTTTGTCACACACCTAGTTATAAAAGTACAACGCTGAATCGCTCCTTTTTAATGACTGTGCAAAATACTTTTTAAAACACAAATCTATAAAAGGTTACTTTTAAAGCTATAAGTTAAGAGAAGCAGCAGTTGTGACAGAGCACATGTCCAATATTCAAGGACAGTAAATCTCCCTAAGATAATATGAATGGCCTGGAGATAGACGCTTCTCGAGTCTCTCTGTTTTGGCCACGAGAGAATTTAATCTTCTGCCTGATCACAGAAGTTGAAAAAGCTGTTGGGACGATTCCTTTAGTGTCCGAACTGCTCTGGGCCAACATCTCTTGGTGTAAATGTCCTGCAGGGAAGGAAGAGCAGACCTGCAGCAGCGTTCTGCCGCACGGATCACGCTCTGAAGAGCTTTTCCATCCTGAACACAGCTGTTCCCATTCCAGGATGTGATGTTCTGTGTGAGGATGCTCTCCACAGCGCCTGCATGAAAGTACCTGAGATTTTAGTCTCACTGCTGTCTCCTTCTGAAGTCCACCATCATTGTTGGAGATGAGGCCACTGTGGCCACACAGTCAGAAGTGTAGAGGGAGTTCACACACCCCTGTGGTGCTCCAATCCACTCACCACCTGAGATCTGCCAGTGAGGAACTCCAGCACCCATGCACACACATGTCTGTTGAGTCCTACATCCCTCAGCTTTGGGTACAGTCTACCTGGCACTATGATCTCTAAGTCTACACACTGTTATCTCACATAGCTGTGTGGTTTCTTGTCCATGTGTCTAAGAGTGATGCGCGGGACATGGGCGATGTTGGGTGTGCAGGCTAAGTAAAGTGGGTCTGTGGTGCTTGGAATGGAGTAGATCATATTTTTCAGCAGCCTCTGGAACACGTTCATGACAACCAAAATCAATGCAACCAGTCGGTATTCGTTCAGGCATGAGGGCTTGTTGCTTGTTTTTCTTGGACATGGGGATGATGGTGGATTTTTTGAAGCATGTGGGGTCCACAGACTTTGCCACAGTAGGCAGTGGTTTTGGACGCCAGCACGTGTCTCCATGTGTTTCTTTGTTCAGCAGCTCAGGTGACGTCGCATCCATTGTTTAATCCGAGCTGCACAGTATCTCAGTCAGCCACTAGGGCTCGGGATTAAAAGTGTCCAAAGCAAAACCATAAATATATTAAAAACTGAACAAGAGCTCAGCCTGTGCAGAGCCATGAGAGATGTGATACTGTGAAGAAAAAGCATCAACATCTGACAGTAAGAGAGCCAATGAAGCACCATCATGCAGAAGTGTCTTACACTTGAAGCTGCCTCAGCAGGAGAAGATCCTCCCTGTGATGCAGGATCCATTTGCACCTGCCTGGCCTCGGCTTCAGCTGGAGCTCCATCTGAGAAAGAGGAGGCAGACCGGCTTTAAAACCCCACGATTATACCCTGCAGAACACTGAGGCCAGGTAAAGAACTGTTTATCCTAAATGTATCCTAAATTCATCCACAAACTGTTCCACAAACAGAAGTACATGGAGTTTCAAGACTTTTAGACTATTCAGACATTAGATGACACTTCAAAATATTTAAAGTATTTTATCTTCTGCTGTTACAACAGAAATTTTCCAATAAAAGCTAATCTTAGCTTATATTATGATGATTGAACATACAGTATATATAACATGTACCTCCTGTGTTTTCCTCTTGTCGGCTTGAGGGCTGTTGTGCTTTCTCTGAAGTTTCTGAGGGATTAGTCTTAAAATAATAACGATTTTTATTAGTAACATGTTGGTGTCAGAACGAAACCACGGTGAAAAACCACCAAGTTTCTTTTACTCCACTTGTAAATTAATCTGTAACGTCTGTACAATTCCAACACAAGCACGTCTACTGAATATGTACTAATGAAATGATAACGTGATCTAAATTGCATTTAATAAGGAAAAAACACCGCCGTACTCTTCTCTCCCCTCTTGCAATCAGACAAGTTGTGGGAGAAAACTGTCAGTACCTCAAATGAAAGAGTTTAAAGGAAAAGCTCTGAGTGAGGAAAACAAAAGGCTCAGTCCTGGCTTTACTGGAGGAGGATCCAAGTGAGCATCAGGTTGCATCCATCCTGAATATCAATGTCAAGCACCAGACACCAGTAAACCCAATCTCCAAATCTGAAGCTTTGAAAAACACATTTAAAACAAGCCTTCACAATTATTTAACTTAGGAAACACTCCATGAATGTAGACTGGAAAGCTTCGTTTACATTTACATGTACGCCTTTATCCAAGGTGACTTCCATTCCTAACTACAGGGGGCGCTCTCCCTGGAGCAGCTTGGGGTTAAGGGTGTTGCCCAGGGACCCAGTGGTGGTGCTGAAGGTGGGATAGGAACCCAGGACCTCATGGTCCAAAGGCAAGTATCAACTGAGCTACCTCCACCCCTCAGTTCCTGTGTCTGGAATATTCCCCTCATGGTTTCCCCCCCGAGAGGAGCTTCTGTTTCCCTGAGTTTCTGGTGACTCCGCGGTGAGGAGTGACTTTTCACCGGGCCCGAATCAGCAGAGTAGCGAGGGATGAGATTGGCCCTCATTCCAAGCTGGACGAAGGAGAGGGGCACTGAGCATCAGCTACAACTGTCCTAACGTTTCTTTTGTTGCCCCTAATGTTGGTTTTCCCAGATTCATCATTACACCCCAAGTGTTTTCAGCACTCCTGCTCCTGCAGCAGACAGGACACTCAGCAGCAGTGTGAAAGACTGGTGGAAAGGATGCCACGATGTATCAAAGCTGAGCTTGAAAATCAGTTGATCTGTCAAATATTTCTCCCAAAATGAAAATGAAAAATCTTTTTGGAAACTTTGATATAAAATATTATTCAAAAGAACTAAAACGTTATAAATTAATGTTGCATGGAAAGGAAACTTCTTCATTCAAAGCCTTAGAACCGTGCATCATGTTTATAATTCCACAAGTGGTCAGTTTCAGAATTTAGAAGTGAATTTGAAAGTGTAGAATAAAACTAAACTGTTCATCTTACAGCGATAAATAATCAAACCAAAGAAACTGAACCTTTACAACAGTTTCAGTTATTTCCCCTCACCTCTGTGTTTGTTGGCAGCACTGCTGGCAGCTCCTCTGCTTTCAAGGGGTCTGGATAGAGGAAGTTGTTAAGATGATGTTATGGTTGCTCACAAAACATTTAAAATGACCATTTCAGTTACTGACATTTGATTATTACACAAATACAACGTGAGGGCTGAAGATTTCTGTCTGCATTTTAATGGTTACTTTTCCCTGTGCGATATATTTTTTGTTGGTATTACCTCTGTGAAAAGTGTTCCAGGTGGAGATTGTATACTGCCCCATCTTTACCTATTCCCGAACCAGGACATCTGATCTAATATGTCTTTTTAATAATTACTCAAATCTAAATTAAACATTGTATACAGCCAAACATGACTGTATTTTCTCCACCAGCCCACCTTCACTCTTTTCAAAGGACACTATTAAGTGGTCACCGAACTGAGTTATCACATGTTTATTGGGGCTACAAGCAATTCTGTGCTGTTTTAGGTTAATTTTTGGAACAAATCTGATCAGATTGATTTTTCCCATTCTGAAATCCAATTCAGCATTATGCAGATTCACCTAATCACAGTGTTGCCATATTTAAAGCTACGTGTAAAGTAATGGCCTGAAATTATATTTTTTGCCTCAATGTGACCCAGATATAATCTTTTTAGAGCTGTGTGGAACAGTAAACTCCTTTAAGATCTAATCTTGTATGTTTTAAACTAACTTGAGTTGAGAACCGTCAGATCAGAACTCATGTTTCCACATCATCCATAATTGCTGTTTGTATCCTGTATTCTAAGTGTAGCTGGGAGTTTGTGTCTGTAGATGCATTAAAGCCCCTGACCTTATTCATGAACAGGATTATTTCTCTGATGAAGGATTGTGCTGCAAGTTAATGCATTTGTTCATGACATTACTGATCAGGGCTGCGTTTCCCAAAAGAATTGTAAGCCTAAGTAGTTCGTAAAAATGATATTAATATCACGGTCTGTTTCCCAAAACAATCGTGACTTAAGCAGCACTTGAAAATCTTCGTAGATCTCCGAGTGCTCTGGAGTAACCTTAAAGCCTTAAGTGCATCGTAAGGAGAGTTATGAGGGCACCTGCTGGACAACCTGCAAACTGCACCTACAATTTACTTCTCTTCAGTCATCTTTCATTTTATTTGAACGTATATTTTTATTCATGTCTATTTTCTACTCATTACACATTTCAATATAGAAATAATAACAAATAAAGAAATAAAATAAAAATGACAATAAATGTTACAATGAAAATTGTTCTCCTATTAGTAAATGCACATCAGGTGAAGATAATTAGGCTAAACTTATAAAAAATAAATGTAAGAGCTTATTTATTTATTTATTTATTTATTTATTTTTGACGTGAGATAAGCAATTGTTGATAAAGGAATTGATAAATAATTCTACCTAAATAAATTAAGGTTTCATATAACTATCGGAAATGATGCTGATGTCATTTCCGGCAAGGACTGTTAGAATTAGTTTTATGCGAGATTGGAGCAAGACAGTACGACTAAACTAGCTCAAGAAGAAATTACAGGACTTTTTTATGTTATTCGAGTTGAATATACATTCACACAAGTAGAAGAATAAACGGAAATAAAAAATTAGATGGATTTCTATGACAGCATGTGCAACGATTGATCTTAGCGCTTAAGAGCGTTTTCTACGAGTAATTTTGCTAACGTTTGTCATTGTTTCACGTGCTTTTCCCAAAAAATGCACTTAACACAGTTGCACGTAGCTCTGCTTTAAGTGCTACTTAGGAGTCGCTATCCGTTGGCCAAGTGCTGAAATGTCACGCTGTAGAATGGCTTGTCATTCTACAGCAGGGATGTCAAAGTCAAATACACAGAGGGCCAAAAAACAAATTGGCTATAAGCCGAGGGCCGGACTGGTTCAATGT
>JBBMFX010028295.1:0-12115 GCA_037832545.1 Rhabdalestes septentrionalis | reverse complement strand
GCCGAGGTAAGTGCTTTGTTGTAATCTCTAAGGCTCTCCTTCCATGCTGTGTGAAAAGATTCTAAATTATTCACTCGCCACTTGCGTTCTAATCTGCGCGTCTTTTGCTTTAAAGCCTGTGTATTATCATTATACCAGGGAGCAGCTTTTTCTGTCTAAATTTTTTATGGCTTAGAGGTGCGACATAGTCAAGTGTGGATTAAGGAGAGTTTTCAAAGCATTCGGTTATCTACATCTGCTGGACAAGATTACGAAAAGCCGTTATTTGTCACTATACTGTTACATGCATCGAAATTGGACCTCCTCAGTCAAGATGTACCATTGATTGTGTGCTAAGCAGGATTGATATCTCTGAAAAATTCTCAATAAAACTATGGGCCATGGCAGACTTAATTGCAGGATTGATAGGAAGAGGGGCATACTTAAATTATGATTAATATTCATTATGATTAATGAGGTATTTGTTACGATCTGGTTCAGAACCGTAACAACCCAAGGGAGGACATGGGACACAAAATACTCAAAGTATTCGAATTTAATTAAAGTAAAATAAACCCAAAACCATAGAACAACTTGTGCAAAACTCATATCTAAGGAGAAAAAAGACCTTAAACAAAACAAAGGCAAGAAAAACACAAAAACAAACTAATCAAATCAAATGGCCACGTGCACCAGGCCTGAGCACGAGCAACAAGTCCTCCAAGGTCCGTCCCTGTTAAAGGGAGCAATCAGCTGCGGCCTTAATGAGCAGCAGGTGTGGCAGCTCATAGGAGCAGCAGCAACTCAAACCCACTCAGGGTCGTCACAAGCCCCCCTCAAAAGCCAAAGCCAAAATCATACACATCCATCCGACACCTCGAACCAAACAGGCCCATTCAATGCAAAGCCATGCCGTTCAATCTCCGTCGCTCCATTTCCCTGTCCAGTGCGCAATCAGGGTGCCTAGAAATAAACTAAGAAAGGGGGAAGGAAAAGCCAAAGAGACAAAAACATCACACACACATGCACGGGACAATGCATCAGCCACAATATTCTCAGATCCCTTGATGTGTCTAATATCCAAGCAATAAGCCTATAATAAAGACCAACGCTGATTTGGACATTTCAAGGAATTCAAAAACATTATCGGATTATGACCCGTGAAAACCGTCAGTGAAACACCAGAGTTAACGCACACTGCAAAATGTTTCAAAGCCCAAATCAGAGCCAAAGCCCCTTTCTCCACGACTGAATAAGGAAGCTGATAAGCACAACGTTTCTTGGAAAAGAGACAAAAAGGATAATGACAGCGCCAGCCCCGACTTTACTGGCATCAACCTGCAACGAAAAAGGTTTATCAAATCGCGGAGCCACTAAAACGGGAGCAGAACAAAGGATGGACTCGACGCAGTAAAACGACCTCTGACAATTTGATGTCCAAACATATTTCTCCCCATTTCTTAAAAGAGTGGTTAAATGGGCCACAACACGCACTGGAACAGAAGTCAGAGCAGGCTTCAGGCAACCCAATTTGTAATAAGGCTTCATCATTTTAACGTGAAATAAATTTGACCTTTTCCTATGACATCGAGTGGAAACCAAGTAATTCTCAGACTCTTTCCACAAAACCATATAAGGGCCATCAAACTTTGCTTTGAAAGGTGAACCCACTAATGGCCACAGCACCAGAACATGATCACCCTCCTAAAATGCGTGACGCACAACTGTGCAATCATATAAGTGCTTAATTTTGCGCTACGCGCTCTGAATATTTTGTCTTGCAATGTCATGAACTCGAAACAGTCGATCCTTAAAGCTATTCACGTTGACCAGAACACACTTCGGAGGTTCAGGGTTATTTCCAACTTCACTCAAGATAGACAAATTTCTCCGAACTCTATGGCCAAAAACTAAATCATTCGGGCTAAAGCCTGTACTTTCCTGGACTACTTCACGTGCCACCAGCATAAACCATGGCAAAGCTTCTTCCCAATCCCCATCCAACTGAACACTATAAGCACTCAAAAGCTACTTCATAAACCGATAAAAGCGCTCAAGAGAACCTTGGGACTGAGCATGAAATGCCATCGACAGTAAATGTGTGATATTCAAAGTTTTCAAGACTTCAAAAACACGAGAGGTAAAGTTTGAGCCTCTATCACAGTGCACTAATCTGGGAATTCCAAAAATAGACAAAAATAAGTCAGAGATTTAAGAACGGCCTTCGTCAAAATATTTTGCAGCAGATAGGCAAACAGATACCGTGTATTCAAACACATGATGGTAAATATAAACTTGCTGCCATTTCTCGATCGGGGAAAAGGGCCAACACAATCGATAACAAGATGCTCAATCGGTTCTCCAATAGCAGGAAAGGGATGCAAAGAGATGCCTTAAGCTTTTGATAGGTTTACCCGTAACTTGACAGGTGTGACAAGCTTTAAGATAAACGGACACATCCCTTTTCACTCGAGGCCAAAAAAATGTCTAAGGAGATGGTCATAGGTTTTCCTCACGCCACCATGACCACTCCAATCATGAGCCACCTGCAAAACTAAATTATGATATTTATACAGGACCACCACCTAGATGATAGCTTCTCCCATCAACCTATCATATTGTGGCACCCATTTATGAGATAAAACTCCATTATCAATAAAATACACACGGGTTACCCTAAATGCATCCGTAGAAGAAAGTGCATTAGCAAACGCATCAGCCAACATCAGATCATTAGTCTGATCATCCCCCAACTCCTTAGCTGTCACAAGAAAAGGCAACAAAGACAAATCTGGAACACAACCTCACCTTCTCCTGACCAGAAATCACAGGGCCCGGATCAGAATGAGACATTGACCAGGGGACCACACAAATTGCATTAGAAGAAATTTGGTTGCCCCTTCTCTGGGTAACAGAAACAACAGGTGAAGGAAAATCACCCCAAACCCTTTTGCCAGCAAGCGCATTACCCAAAATCACCTACTCCCCCTCCACCGGCAGCGCTGGACGAACGCCCAAAACGACTGCACCTCATACAAAATCTGACGAGATATTTAGTGCGTGGAGAGGAACAGATACAGTACTCATCCCAATGCCACGAATAAGTACATTGTCACCAGTGTAAGACAGCTCAGAAAAAGGCAATACAGACTGCAAAAAAAGAATAATCTGCTCCTGTGTCATGCAAGATTCTCACTGGAACCTCACCACACCCAGGCAGGGAAACACGACCATCTGTAATGAAAGGCAAATAAGACCTTAAACAATCAGCAGCCAAATCCTCCCTACCGGACCTGTCCACAAACTTCACCTCAGAAGTAATTGGCAAAGATGAGACTAGGTTGAGCCTGCACTTGGTTGCTAAATTGCATCTGTTTATTTTGAAGTGCCGGACAATCAGCTTTCCAATGCCCAAAATCATTACAATAATGACATGTCTGGTCTGCTTCACGACCTCGAGGGGGTGATGACTGCATTCTGTCCCCCAGAGCCCCGAAAACTGGTTTTATGAATTGAAACAAATTCATCGGCCAAAGCCGCTGCCTCCTCTGGGGTCTTAACACCAACGTTTGAAGTGCTTCCGCAAATCCCTAATGAACTCCAAATTATCCGCCCATTTAACACCGGCACGAAACTTCTGCCGATAAGCTTCTGGAACCAGTTCATAGGCACACAACACAACCGCTTTCACTTTAGAATAACACCTTGAATCTTCAGCAGACAGTGAGGAATATGCCTCCTGAGCTTTACCTGTAAGCACGCACTGCAAAAGCAACACCTGTCAATATCTGACCAAGTCCTCCCCTCTGCCATTTGTTCAAATAGAGAAAAGAAGACATCCGGATCCTCCTCTATAAACTTCGGCACCAGTCGCAAATCCGACCTGACATCCACAGAACTGTCAGAACGCAACTTGCCCTCTTTCACCAGATTCAACCGCAGAACCTCCAGATTTGGCCTTTTCTAATTCAACACGACTTCTCAGAAATACGATGCTTCTCCAACTCAACATGATCATTAAAGTCAAATTGCATCTCCAGCAATTCTTTCCTTTGCTGAAAGGTAAGTTTTGGAGCTGAGTTTTTGTGCAGTTCATTTGAGAGGCGAGGCGTCTGAGTTCAGAAATATCAGGCGTTTATTGAAAAGCTTCAATGTTTGCCTGGGCAAGTTTTCTGCAGAAAAAGCTGCATTTTTTTTCTTTTCTGTGCATTACAGGACATCCCACATATTAGCATAGTCCACACCCTCACATCTGGCTCCAATCCATCAAGGGTCCCCCAAAAAACATATCATAATGTAATATATGATTGCTCTTGGAATGTCCAGTATGGGCCTTAATTTTGTTCTGCATGCAAGTACATTTTCTTTCTCACAGATATGCCTGCATTCATATATGGCTACACATGTTTAAGGTAGAATTAAGTAAAGTAGACTAGACTGGAAAGGAATAAAAGACCTAACTTCCACTACACTAGAATTCACCCATAACAAGCGTAATAATACAATATCATGCAATCATCGAATCATTAGTACAAGGCTCTTTTAAGACACTGCTAAGAAGATACATAGTAAGATATATTTTGGCACACATAACATGAATAATCTTTAAATGCGAATAATGGTCAACCACAGATTGATGAACTTCCACATAGTTGCTCGCAGTGGACCCATGGTGTCCCACACTCTCCTGGCACTTTCCCATCCTTGCGCACGTTTGGGCGAGATGCTGGCCTGAGGGTCCACTGGCAGTAGGGGTGTTAGGCTAGCACGAACACACATGGCATGGCACATCATTCATCTCCTTTACTTCCTGAGGTACTTTTACCTGAAGCAGAAGACACATCCTCCGAATCATAGGTCAAGTTACATTTGTTTTTACTCTGTGTAAAATGTGTTTTTCCAAATGGCCATAGCAGAACTCCCATTTGCTGAGTTGCAGCCTTTAGAACTAAGGATCTCAATAGTGGTAGTACACAACAGAACAATAAACCCCCTATAAGTAAAGCCACCCCTAGAAATATGCCAAGTTTAGCAATCCATGCCCCCCAAGCTCCAAATCGCAGTTCTAGCCAATCCCATTTCTTATCATCCCTTAAGGTTAATTAACGGTTGAAAATTTAATTCTTGGGAAGTTTGGTTGGAGCTATGTAGGGTCATGCCCACTATAACTTGACTTGCCACAATATGGTGACACTGTATATTTTCGGCACTATTTTCTCCATTTTCCTGCCGGTTCACTCCCAACTTATTCTCATCAACCTTTGAATTCTGTGGGTGTTCACTGTTGGGTGATGGATCTTCCTTTTCGTCTTCACCTGGTGTAATACTTACTTTTAGAGACTTTGGTACAATGATTTAAATGATACCAAGTAGTGCTTCCTTCGACCTGCACCGCAGTAGGAGTAGCTGTTACGACTTTGTAGGGTCCTTCTCTCCTTGGTTCATGCCACTTCTTCCGGAACACGCGCAGGTAGATCAGGTCCCCAGGTACGATGGGGCATAGAGCGTCTTCAGGCACCACCTTTGCCTCCTTCCGTTTTTCCTACACACAAATAGCCCTATGTATGGCCGTTCGTTTTGTCATATATGATTTGAGTTCCATCTGCAACTGTTCAAGCGGTGGGCCTTTGTAGGGATCCCTACGAAATGGTACTGGCATTCTACGGCCCGTTAACATCTCATGCGGTGTTAAGTGTGTGATTCTGTTAGTTTGCATGCGATAACTCATTAGTGCAAGCGGCAAGGCATCAACCCAGTTAAGTTTTGTGCTGACACAAATCCTACTCATTTTGGATTTTAGAACACCATTTATTCTTTCTACTGCCCCCTGTGACTCAGGATGATAAACACACCCAAATCTTTGCTTTATCTTAACTGTTGTAGTACCTGCTTGACAGTTCTCTGAATAAATGCAGACCCATTATCTGAGCTAATTTCTGATGGCATTCCAAATCTAGGTATTACTTCCCTTGTAAGGAATTTAATCACTGTCCCAGCACATTCATCTGCTGATGGAGTTGCTTCTACCCATCTGCTAAATCTATCAACCACCACAAGCATGTATGTCTTACCTTGGACAGACTTCATCATGTCTACATAGTCCATTACCAAATGTTTAAATGGTCCTTCTGGTACTGGTATATGGCCAATAGGGGTTGATATCCCCTTTCGGACATTATACTGAGCACACACTGTACAAGACGCTAAGATATCAGCAACCATTGCATTCAGATAAGGAGACCAATACCCCTGCAAATATGATGTTTAATAGTGTTACAGGCACAATGAGAAGGCCTTTATGTGAACACCAAATGCCCTGAGCATCCTTTTGACCTCCCCTTTGGTACCACACTGAATGCCCTTATGGGCCTGCTTGTTGTTGGATTCGGATAAGGTCCTCCAACTGAGGTTTTGGCTCTAAAAGAACTACAGGTTCCATAATTGCTATTTGGCACCTGAATGCTTGTCTTGCTTCAAAGTCTGCTGCATTGTTGCCCTTGGTGACATAGTCATGTCCTTTCTTATGAGCTTGGCATTTAACAACAGCCAGCATTTTTGGCAACAACATGGCAGATATTAATTGGCTTTTTTGTTGGGCATGCAGGATGGGGGTCTCATCGCTTTTCTTAAATCCTCTCTGCTTCCACACCGCACCAAACAAATGACAGACAGCATGCGCATAAGCTGAATCTGTAAAAATATTAGCTACTCGGCCTTCACAAAGGTGACAAGCAGCTGTGAGTGATTTCAGCTCAGCTAACTGAGCAGAACATGGCTGTGAACAATGCTGAGATACGATGGACTTAAAGTCTCTTCCATTGTGTTCTACCACTGAATACCCAGTATGATTGCCAGTATGGTCTCTGTAACTAGATCCATCAACAAAGTATGTGATTTCTGCCTCAGCTATAGATTTAGGTTCAAGATCAGGTCTCAGTCAGGTAAATGCCAATGAATTGGCTACACAATCATGTGCTTCCCCTTCATACTCCAAGGGGATGAATTCAGCTGGGTTAATGGTTAGCTACTGGAATACTAAAGAAAGCTGAACACAAGTCAATTACAGTAAAGTATTTGGCATCAGGAGGGACATTAATTAGCAGTGTGTTCAGATTTGGAACCTCAGCAGGATAATCCTCGGTTATATCATTAATGGCACGCAAGTCATGTATGAGACGCCATTTATTTTTCCCTGGCTTGAGGACAGGGAGAATTAGAATGTTAGAGTAAATAGCTGTTTCCTCAAGCACACCTGCTTCTAAAAGGCCCTCAATTGTTTTTCTGATACCAGATTCTGCCTCCGGTCTCAAGGGATACTCTTTTACTCTGGGTAGTCTTATATTTTTCTTGAGCGGAACTTGGATTGGGCTAGCGGATTTTATTAACCCCACATCTGTTTCATGTCGAGACCATAATTCAATTGGAACCTGGCTCTCCATGTCTTTGAACAATTTATAATGGACTGTCTCGACTTCTTCAGCTGTTGCTGTCATTTGACCCTGTGACTTACGACCAATAATGACCTCCTGTGGAGTCCCCATCAAACTATTACCACACAGGATTTTAATGACATTTTTATTTGCAGAATTGAAAATTAATGGATGTTTTGTTGACTCCCATTGGACACTTTCTGCTCTTTTCATCATTGGCCCTAAATCTTTTGATTTGCAATTTTCCCCAACATATAACGCTACATGAGGAACAGAATCAGTTACTTTGAACCATCTCTTCACAAAATCATTACCAGCTATACTAATAGCAGCTCCTTCTTAACCTTTTATTAAACACTGGGTGATTAGTTCTACCCTATTTTCCTTTACCTCTTCCTGCCATATCTGCTCCAGACAAGTATCTTTACTGGAATCATACATCATAGTACAGTGAAAATCTGAAGTAAGCAACTGTGCTTCAGGAATCTGTGCTTCAATGAATTTTCCCCATTTCATTAACACCTGACTTACACCCTCTCTTAACTGCCCTATCCAATAAACATTAGCCTCAGCTTCGGTCATTACCATTTGACTATTTACACCCTCCATATCAATAAACACTCCTTGAGGAGAGCACCATATCTGCAACCCTAACTTGCGCAATGCCTCTCTACCTAAAAGGTTTACTGGTGTTTGATCTGAAACCAATACAGGTAAAGTGACACTTTTGTTTATGGTTGGTAGAAGGACTGGAGCGGTCATAGGAATTAACTGCTTTTGTCCCGAGAATCCGACAGTCTTAGTATATTTAATTGACATAGGGAGATGTGAGGCATGCTGTGAATTTAAACATGTATATACTGCTCCTTTGTCTACTAATATTGTTGTGTTTTCCCATTTACTTTAACTTGTAACATACCTTCTTGTTTAGCATTAGTTGTTAGAACAGGAAGTTGTGGCATCTCCCTTTTCGGATTCTCAGGGCCCCGCTAATGGCCTGCTCCACTCACCCAGGGGTTCACCTGCCCCAGACTTGTTTCCTGAGGGGCCTGCTGCCAACCCTCTCCCATCCCTTCAGGAGACTGGGGCAATGGATGAGTCTGACAGTTGGAATGGGTGTGGTCTGTTTTATTGCACCCCCAACATACCCCCGGATGGCCCCGTGGGCCTGCTTGCCATCGTCTGTTGTTCCCTTGACGAGCTGCGTTCGCTTTCCATGGCCTTTGACCTGGTGGATGAGCATATACGTTGATGATGGGTGCTGGCAGCTGAGAAGCATTGGGAGGAAGGACTGGGGTAGGGGCTGGTGAGTTATTGGGAGGCTGATGGCCTGTAGCAGACAGTGGAGGAGGAGGCGTCGACAGCAGTTCTGCATCACTTCTGACTGGGGCTTGAAGCTTGGATTTATTACGTTTTGAGAGCTCCTCCAATTGCAATTGCATCAATTTCTGTTCCAAATCTCTCTCGAGTTCCTTTGCTTTCAGCTCATTTTTTCTGTTTTGTTCAACTGCATGTGAGATATGGTCACAAAACTCAGTGTGTGATTTTGAACTCAGTCCGACAACATCTTCCAGTCTGCTTTTTACAGGATGTGGCATGGCGCTTATGATTGCTTGTCGAAACAATGTGGCCAGCAATTTGTCTTTTTCTGGGTCTCCCTCTGTCTCTTGTTTCCACTTTCTGAGCTGTTTCTGAATATACACAGCAGGATTTTCTGTTTCCTCTAGCTGGCCTCCTTTCATTGCTTTTAGGTCCACTCGGCTTGGATACTCTGCACGTAAAGCTTGTCACATAGCAGGACAATATGCACTAAAGGCACTAAAGTCCAAACATTCGTCCAAGTCCGCTGCCTGGGAGATTCCTTTCATCTTTCCACTTCACAAGACTCGAGCCAATAGGGCTTTAATGTCCCCTATGGTCAAAATTCTCCCTTCCGTCTCCTCCTCCAGGGCCCGAATCCATTTTCCCGCTCCTTCATGAATGTTTGGGAGAAGACTAACCAGGCCCTCCAGGTCTACTGTAGCCCATGGGACATAATGGCCCCTATCTCCTTTAATCAGAATTGGAAGTTGTGGAGCTGATTCCCCCATTCTCCAATTTTCTCGGCCTCTTTCTATGTCCCACTCATCTAGTGAATGCATGGGATCAAATTCTCTAACACTTATTCCAACTTTAGGTGTCAAATGCAGGGGTCGGCTAAAGTGTTTTGGTGTTCCCCATCCTGTCCAGTCCTCCTTCTGATTAATTGCTCTTCCTCCTCCCCTATACTTTTCTTTTTTCCATAACCTCCTCTTAACCTTTCCAAGTCCCCCCACCCTTTCCTGTTTTCACTTTCTCACAACGCTCTCTGTATTCTTCTAATAGATCCATCTCTCCCTCCATCTCTAAATCACCTTTGACAGCCATAGTTCCTTTCAACAATGGAAATTGCCCTTCTTCTCCTGAAATATACGGTGGAGGTCCAGAAGCTTCACTCTCTGCTGAAGTACCCTCTCTGTCACCCTCCTTACTTTTCGCCTTTTTTCTGTCCTCTCTTCACTGCTTATGTAATTCCTCTCCCTCCTTTTTAAACAAAGATAATATCTCCTGCTCTTGCTTTCTTTTCAACTCCCTTTGCTCACTCTTCTTTTTTCTAACCTCGACTTTGTGGTTATTGATCAGCGTTTCCATCTCAGCACACAATGGCAACTCAAATGATCCCCCTTCTGGCCACTTAGTTGTCAGATATTTAGTTCTTTTTTGCCATTTTGAGAAACCTCAGATATTGTTTCCGTACACAAGGGATGTTTTGCAATTAAAATTTCTAGAGAAGATGATGCCATGGTTCTCTGCTTTATTACAGCTCTCCTTCTATCTGTGTCTGTACTTGGTGCTTGTATCCACTTAATGACGCAATTTATATGGTGAAAACTCCCTCCGTCATTGGCCTGAATTTCATGCCTTCAGCTCAGGGGGAAACATTCACTCACCACATGCTTCTGTCGTATAATAGACTATGAAACAGACAAGAATGAACTAACCTTGATTACTGACGCCTTTGTAGCATGAGCGGAGAGCTCTAATGCGGAGAATGGCGAGAGAGCGGTTTACTCACGCGAGTTAGTCTGCGAACACTCTGGAAACACAGAGAAGTAACCCACCAGGTTAACACATTCACATACATACACAGACATAAGAGTATTCACAATGGGTTGAAGGTGGCACGATTCGGCGTCTGGAACTCAATGTCTGAGCAAGGAGGAAGCTCCCACTTCTTGTTTATATAGCGTGACACATAATTCCCCTGACCTTGATGTGTCACGTGTCTGTGCATGTGGTCCAGGCTGAGAGGACACCCGACGACAGTAGTCCCGGATAAGGGCTGGGTCCAGGATGAACCAACCGGGGACCCAGGACTGTTCCTCCGGACCATAGCCCTCCCATTCCACAAGGTCCTGGTTGCCACGGTGCCATGAGTCCAGGATCTGCCGGACAGTATACGTGGGACCAGCATCAATAATGCGCGGGGGGGGGGTCGGGGGTCCGGAGCAGCAGGAACCAGGGGAGAGGTGCGGAAGGGCTTCAGTTGGGAGTGATGAAATATGGGATGAATCCGGAGGGAGGCAGGCAGCTGGAGACGGAAGGTGACAGGGTTAATCAGATGGGTGATGCGGTAGGAGCCAATGAACCGGGGAGAGAGCTTGCAGGATTCAGTGCGAAGATGAAGGTGCTGGGTGGAGAGGTAAACCCTGTCACTAACGCGGAACAGTCGTCCCGGAGGGTGTCGACAGAGAGCTTGTGTGGTGTAGCGCTGATTGGCCCGCTGGATGGCATTGCGAGCCTGTTTCCATCCCCACCGACACCGCCAGACTAACGCTTGGGCCGTGGGCACATCAACCTCCGGTTCCTGATGAGAGAAGATGGGAGGATGGAAGCCATAGCATATCTCGAAGGGGCTCATCTTAGTGGCAGTGGAGGTGTGCAGATTGTGGGAAAGCTCAGCCCAGACGAGGTAGCGGGCCCAGGAGCACTGGCGATTCGCGACAAAACATCTCAGGAAGCACTCCAGTTGTTGGTTAGTCCGCTCCTCCTGACCATTGGTCTGAGGATAGTCTCCAGAGGAGAGGCTGCAGGAGACCTCGAACAGGCGGCAGAAGGCCTTCCAGAATTTAGCTATAAACTGGGGCCCTCTGTCCGAGACGATGTCCTTGGGGAACCCATGCAAACGGACTACGTGTTCGAGAACTAGCTCAGCGGTGGTCCTGGCTGAGGGGAGCCCCGATAGAGCGACCAGGTGCACGGCCTTGGAGAAACGGTCCACGATGGTGAGGATGACGGTTTTTCCATCTGTGTAGGGTAATCCGGTGACAAAATCCAGGGCGATGTGTGACCAGGGATGCCGCGGGACCAGGAGAGGAACGAGGGGTCCCGGGGAGGGCCGGTTGGTGTTCTTCGCCCTGGGACACACTGCACAGGCCTGGACGAATTCCTCCATGTCGGACTGCATACGAGGCCACCAAAAAGCCTGCCCGGAGGAGTGTACAGGTCCGATTAATGCCCGGATGGCCCGACAGGGCGGAAGAATGGACCCACTGGAGCATGTCACAGTGCGGTGTGGAGGGAACAAACAGCTTTCCAGTGGGTGTGTCATCTGGAGGGGGCTCCAAGGTCTGCCCCTGGCGCACTCTATCCTCCAACTCCCACCGGAGGGGCGAGACAATCACTTC
>JBBMFX010028284.1:0-12115 GCA_037832545.1 Rhabdalestes septentrionalis | reverse complement strand
TACCCCCAGAATTTGCCTGGTTTGTGGGGTTCCTGGGGTGTGGTAGGGGTAGTAGGAGGGGCCCAACACCATCTCCGGCCCTTCCAGGACGAAAAAATACCCATATATTTTTTGGGGGGGCGTAGTAGGCAGAGGGTGGATGGGTGGGGGCTGGCAAGGGGGGTTTCTGAAGAGGAGGGGCCCTATGGGAAGCTGGGGGGCCCTTCCCCGCCGGAAAACGGGGGGTTCGACAAGGGCCCCAACCAGTCTCCAGTGGGGGACTGCCTGCCTGCCTGCGCAGGGTGCTCTACAGGGCGGGAGCCACAGAGCCCGGACTCATGGACGGTGAGCACCCTGCCGGCCGAAGGCCTGCCAGGTGGTGGTGTCACCACCACAGACTCTGTGGGGTCCCTGGTAAAGGGATCTGGACCAATTCTGCGTTGCCTGGGCTGGAGAGGAGACAGCCCGGCTGCAAGGACAGTGAGAAGACGACGCAGGACAGTAAGGGGCCGTTGTTCTTGCCCCGCCGTCCCCCACCCGCCCGCCCGTTTTGATGGTTTGGGGTTTGGACTTCAAGGGGGGGTTATGTTTTTTGTTTTTTGGGTTTTATGCTGCCCCGGAGTGGCATCTTTGAGGGGGGGCACTGTAACGGTTCGGTCAGTGGCTGTTGTTTTTAAGTCACTGCTTTTTGGTTGTTTCCCCGGTTTATTTGCTCTAGGACTTTTATTTTGATACCTGGTTCTGTTTTGTTTTGGTTGTGTCTGTGTCCGTGTTCTTCTGTGTCCCCGTGATGATTACTTCCACCTGTCTCTTGTCTTCACCTGTTTCGTGTTTGTGTCTCATTAGGGTTTTTAAGTCAGTTTTCCCCAGTGTTTCCTTATCTGGCCATCGCCTCACTTCCCTGTGTGTGTTCCCCATTTTTGCCTCGTTTTCAGTTTTATTCAGCCGTGGTTTCTGTTTTTTTTGTTTTCTAAATAAAAGCCCCATTATACATGGATCCTCGTCCTCTCATCCTTCGTTTCCTGCGCGAGAAACCCCGAGGTAAATCACAAACAAAGGTAAACCCCCACGTTTGTGACATTGGTCTTGAGGAACATTTCTCCAGTGTTCCTGAAGGACTTCCAAAACTCATTTTCAGTCCAGTCCCTAAACCTGACCAGCTCCAGAGAAAGGTTTTGGACCCACATTGACCTACATATGAATTATTCAAGCAGAACCAAGACCATCTAACCGGAGTCCTGAACCAGTGAAATACAGGAGCAGATGATTCCAGATGATCAGGCGGTGATCAGTATACTTGTGGTGCTGAATGCTGAGGGGTGGGAATTACTTTATCTAGGCTCTTGTATCTTTGCAGCCGGTCAGTAAAACATTTGTTAACATTTCTTTCATTTAATCTCCTCAGTACAACAAATATCAGACAGTCTGACCATAAATCATATTTTTGCACCAAGAAAGTGGTTCAAAAAGCAGGGGCTTAAGACCTTTGCCCAGTGCTGTATATCATTCTCAGAGGCACAGTGACGAAATGTGAGACAAAAAGAGGCTGGAATGTGTCCAGTACCAATTAATGATGTAATGAACAACAGTAAAAGTGTAGGATATGCTCCCTTTAAAAAGTGCAAGCGTGTGTGAGTGTGTGCATTTGTGTGTCGTCAAGGTGAGTGTGTTTGTGTGGTCGAGGTGAGTGTGAGTAAAAGGCAGTGGCTCATTACCGGCTTGGGTCTGGAACAAATGCCGAACTGAACACTGTGACTCATGCAAGGCATTGTTGTGATGAGTCACTGAGGCTGGGGCTTCTCATTACAACAAAACACACTGATCCTGAGGCTCCACACACACACACTCACACACACATGCACAAACACACACACACACACACACACACACACACACACACACACACACCCTAAACCTCTCATCACCAGATACCCTCAGCTATCCTTAAACTGATGAGAAAAACACTTAGCTTTCATTTGAACCCCTTAATAACCACAATAAATACAACCCCTTTATCTTTTATCTTTATATTAACTAATATAATAAACACATTCTTCCTTTTCAGATGGTATGATCTGGTCAGTCTCTGATATCATACTTTTAAAACAGACTTTTAAGTCTCTATTTATAGGTAACGGTGTGTGAGTGAGTGTTTTTATATATACAGACAATACTTGTGTCATACATATGTACACATACTCATTCTGTCTATGTTATACAATATCTACACTCGCTGACTGTATAAGATATATAACCACAGAGACTGTATATATGATATTAACACTCACTGATATATGACATTAATGTATATATTTTATTCAGTGGCATTGTATATTAAAGGGCCTATATCCGTTTTTTAGGCTTTATCTCATGTCGTATAGACAGTCAATGAGTGTATAGATCATATACACAGTCATTAGGTGTGTCTTATTTTGTACCCATGATTTATGCCCCTTAATGTCTAAATATGACATACAACCTCAAAGACTGCATATATGATATGATACAAACACTCTTTAACTATATAGATAATTATATACACACATCGTATATATGACTTACATAATATACAGTAAAACCCCACTTTAACATGGATCTGCAGTCACGGTTCCAGTCCATCGTGGACTTTTTCGGAGAACTCTACTAATAATTGTGCACTGAAACCCCCACACTAATGTGGAAACTGCAGGTATCCTCTGGATTTTTTTACTTTGTGATGTCCGGGCCTCGTCTGCCACACCCCTTCTTCTATGTGCTGGGTTGCGAAACACTGCACCCAAATATAAACTCTGCATGAGGGGGTGTGGCAGATGAAGTACGGATGTCACAGTTTGTTGTCATAAATATTAACATAAATTCAGCTACATTTCTATATAAAATAATAATATAAATGTTTTGGTGCAGTCCAGAGAACACAAAGAAAGCATGTCTTGGGATGGTGAAATTCTGCAGTACTTCTAGGTGGGAGGTTTAAATGTAGCCAATCTGAAAATGTTATTTATTTCTCCTTGCTGCTGATAGGCTGCTGCCCTGCGATACAGCTGCAGTCCAGAAGCAAGTCGAATCTTCTTGTGTTTTTTGTTTTGTGCTTCTTAAAGCCCTGTATTTTTTTTTACAGTGAATTAAATGAATTTATTTCTGTATTCACCTGTAGACCTTTTTTTGTCCATATCTGATCAGAGATCAGAAAATTCTCTCCAAACCTGAGCCAAGAATATATTTCTGCACAAACTGACCTGAGACCAACAAAATTCTGTTTTAGATTAACCTGATATCAAAATCAGAATTATTATAATTCATCCAAAACTAAGCAAAGCTCAAGAAAATTCTAAGAGAGCCTACATTCCATCCAAAATTAACCTGAGGTCAACAGAATTCTGACCAAAACTGTTCTTAAGCTAGGGCATAGAACAAAATTAAAAAATAAATTTGTCCTGTCAGGTTCTTGATCCGCAACGTGATGGAAGCTTATGTTTGTTAGCTGTGTGTGAGGAGCTGTTCAGACTCGCTCCTGTGGTTTCTGACTCTGAACACTGTGATCCATGAACCTGCAGGGCTAAGACTTTTAGGCCCCTGAGGAGCAGATTGTTTAACACAGGACTGCAGTTTTGGAGCAGAAGGACAGGAGTTCAGTAGAACATCTACAGGTGCTTACAAAGCTTAGAACTCCCAAAGGACTGTGGGCTACTGTGGGGTGACACATGCTGACTCCACATTTTAGGGAATTCACAAGGACAAACCCTGAGGCTGCAGAAACAAAGGGAAGAGGCATTTATTTATCAGAGATGTTAAGGAATCTGTGCTGAAGGTTTCTGCTGTGGTCGAAGTTTGATTTTTGACTCTGTAATTGGTATCAGGGGTGAATGTACTGGTTTCACCTAATCTGTGGACCAGAGCGAGTAAATCTTAAAGTATATATAGTGAATGAGTGCATCTACTTGCACAAATAAAGGCAAGTTAGGCTCTTTGCAAAATTTAAAAACCCCATGTCATTATATTTAGCTTTGAATCTCTTTGTTGATGCAAAAATATTTTTTCTCTCTCAAGCTGTCTAGTCTTTATCACACTGAGGAGATTAAATGAAAGAAACGTGAACACATTTTTTCCTGGACAGACAGATAATAAGCAATATTTTTTCATGTTTAAATGACAGAAATGACACATTTGAATTGAGTCAATTAATTACTTTTATGGCATAGAAATTAAACCCAAAAATAAGCAAAAGATTCTGATCCTTATACAACTTCATAATTATATTCATCTCGTGTTCTCCGTGCTCGGCCCCAGCAGCGCACTAATGAAATTAATGTTATTTATGAGGACAGGAGGTGCACCAGGACTTCTGAGCTGATAACGTCAGAACTGTGAGTTATGGTCAGTAGGCTGCACACATTTGTTTATTTGTTTGTCTGTTTGTTTGTTTCTCCTGTGAAAGGTGAGTCGACCTCTCCCCCGGCTGTCGGCTCCTCATTTTGGTTTCTGATGCAGAGCCAGAGGTTGACAGGTAGAGATGGCGAAATGCCCTGAGAGGAAATATCTGCAGCAGTAGGAGAGTCACATCAATGATCTCAAACCACCGGTCCGTCAGTTTTTACCCATTAAAGATCATAATTAGGGGTCCAAGCATAAAGTGCGCCGGAACCCTATTGTAATTTCAAAAATTATTTATTTATTGTTATTATTATTTTCTTCCCTATGTAAAATCCAGACTGCAGCCTTGACTGAACGCACCAAGACGAAACCCCTTAGGGGACTAGTCAGGTCTGTGTGTCAGATCGCAAATCCTTGAAATGACACATGTCCACAACTAGGTGTCACTGTAATGGGCCCATGTACGTTTGCAATCGTATCTCTGGAACATTAAGAAAAAATTCTTTCCACTGCTTATTCCCTGGAAAGTACTGCATCAAATGTATATCTCCGATTTTCATATGGCCACGCCCATTGGCCGAAATTTTGGCTAGACCGCAAAACTTACAAAAGTTCATTTTTACATTGATGGACACAAAATGTTACTGAAGCTGATTTTTTATTTATGCAATCGTTTTGATATTACGCATGAATACGTATGGGTGGGATTGGCCTATTTTTACTCTGAAGCCAATATCTTCAAAGGTCAACATCGTAACATAACCAAACTTTGGTCACACACCACACAAAAGAAGTTTTGGACATCAGCAAAATATGGCACATGTTCACCACTAGGTGGCGCTGTAACAATGCTAATTACGATTTTGCTCATATATCGTTAACCAGGTCATGAAAACTCAAAATTCTTCACGCATCTTCTTCAAGATCTTTTTGGTCCCGCCCACATGGCCACAGCCACCTCCCACCATTATTTACTGCCATTGTAATTTCTATTTTTTTCCTTCCCAACATAAAACCCCGACTGCAGCCTAGACCGAACGTGCCAAGACGATTTGGGCTAAATTATAATTGGTCTCTGATCAAATTTTTTGGTCCATTTAGAAAAGAATGATGATGATGTCAGGTTAATCTTAAACAGAATTGTGTTGGTCTCAAGTCAGTTTTGTGCAGAAATGTCTTTTGGGGTCAGCTTTGGAAAGAACTTTTAAGATCTCTGATCAGATATGGACAAAATAATTTTTGGCCTCAGGTCAGTTTTGGAGATTGTTGGTCAGTTTTCAGCACATTACCTTTCTGTGATTTTATTCTGAGTCTCTCCTCATTTTATCAACTTCTGATGCACAGCTGTCTTTTAATCCAATCTTTTATATGCTGCTGTCGAACACAATTTTTAGATTCACAGCACCTCATCGCTCACTCACTTAGTCACATTTAGCAAGCCAGAGTTCCTCCACAGCGGTGGAGCACTCAAAAAGCTTTTGGTGCATCACATCAGTGACAGTGCACATCTTCTTTTTTGTGAACAACCATTTGAATTATACAAACACATGAAAAGGGATGTGCCACACAATCCTTAGGCCTTTTACTGCTCATCTAGTGAACTTTTCCATAGTGGTGTGAAATGTGTTCTGTACGTTAGCACACCCAACAATAAGGGCAGCATGGAGCTTCTTTTATGCAGTGATCGGAAACACAGCGGCTCATACAGCTGCTTTTTTTGGGGTCTGAGTAAAGAAATGTTTGAAGTGAATCAGTGAACTAAAGCAAAAAAGTGACATACTCATTAGCCCAGTGCAGCTTTCCCTCAGGAGGTGGAGCCTAATATATTTGCTCTCGGATGCTTTCTATTAAAAGAAGTTCAGTCAGTTTACAAGGCTCTAATTGAATAAGTGATGAAAGAGGCCTGCACACTGAAACAAGACTGTGGCCTAAATAATTTACTGATGATCGAAGGGCTCGAGAAATGGCTTCTTTCGCTTTCATGAGGAAACTGAGGAAAAGAGACAGGAAGGAGGTCTTGTTGTATATCCCTGGTGGATATGTATAGGTTTTGGGTAACGAAGAAAGTAGTGTAAGAAAAAACGTGAACCTCATGAAAAGTTAAAATATTGACGAGAATGTCGAGAATCTGAGATCCATAGACTTCTCCAGACTCTAGACTCTGCTCAACTGAGGACTGGTGGTAACTTTATGGATGTGACGTTAAGGCTGTTGCACCATCCTTTGGGATATAAGACATTTCCAGGCTGGTAAGGACTTTGAACAAGTGAGTTCTCGACTGTCAGGCCTGGTCAGCACAGCTACCACCCTGCTTACATGAAGTTAGCAGCTAATTTAAAACTTTACTTACATACATATCACATCTTTTTCATTAATTAATTGCGAGTAACAACTTTCTTTCTCATATTCTTCTGTGTGTGTGGTGGTTGGTTTGTTTAAAATCATCACCATCAGCACATCAGAAGAGGCTGACAATGGAGTTACACCTCCAGAGCTAAATTCCACATCCCCTGCATAAAGAGTAATGAAACTCATGGTGCATTTTAGGGCTGAGTTGAGAAAAGGACCAGTTTAGATGGTCACAGCTCAGAAACGTTGAGAAACTTTGTTCGATTGTGCTGTGTCCTTTCAACCACTCCTCCCATACTGACCATGTCCAAGAGGTTATTTTAATGGTGGAATTTTTAAAATTCCATCCCCAACCAACACACAAAGTAAGGGGTCACCTATTGGTTGTCCTAGAGAAATGTACAGAGTTGGTTTTTGTCACAGACATTTTTGACATGAAACTTTACATTTCAGGCACTGAATTACATTTTGTTGCATGGTAGACTTTAACATCTGCTTGGAGAATTTTCTTGTCTTTTCTGTCTCTAAGACATTCCCCAAACACTCCTTTCCTTTTCACACTCAATTTCTGCCTGTCTTGAAGGTCCCTCAGTAGATCTACGCAATACTTTGTTTATTTTTTCTTCAAAAGTGTTGGTGGAATATGCTTCAGTCTAAAGTTTATGATTTACTCAATCAGAAGACAACTAGATTTTCATACAAGGTGGGCAAGACATCATTTGTAAAAGTTTTAAAACTGTGTCAATGTTGTGGTAAAAGGTTTCAGAAAAGATGTTTTTGAACACAAGAGAGTTGCAGCTGTGCAGTCCATGTTTTCAGAGGGGACCCCATCCCTCTCAACACAACACTCATTGCTTGCTGGCAGCTCCACAAAGACTCACAACATTTCACTCATAGAACAAACAGCATCTGGACAACACAGCTGCTCGACATAAATATTGTCTTTGTGTATATAGACATAAAAATCTTTTTTTCAATATCTACGCAGACATCAAAAATTCAATTTCCTATCATGGCCACTAAGAGACTGCAGGAAGAAGCCGTACCTTCCAACACTAAAACAGTACAGATTTAGAAAAGGGATTTCTGTTAAAGAGATAAAAGTTTATATCATATTCACACCCAAAGCATCTTAATTACTTTTTTGTGTGTCATTGATTGTGTTGGTTCTTAATCTACGCTACCACACAAAGGTTTTGCACATCACAGATTTTAACACTTTTTACCATATTTGTTTTCATGCTAAACTGGAAAGTTGTTGCACGAACAACTCTAAATGTAAACCTATCAAATAAGACATAGCTGACTTCTATTAACTAGTTGTGATCCACATTATCATTCAAATCAAACTAGAATTTTTGTAGATCAGTAGTGATGAATATTAACAACAACATTTTCTGTTTAGTAAAGGAGCTCAAATTTTGAAAATAATGTAACTTTATTTATTAGTAAGGAATATTTAGTGGAGTTTTAGTTGAGAAACATGCTAATGTAGAACATCTCAGTGCTGTATTCAAAAGAGTTCTATGGACCACTGTATGTTCAGCATACATTTAAATTAACCATAGTAAGAAAATGTTTTCAAACAAGTCAACAGATAAAGCAGATCAAATCAAATTTGACCTGGCTGTTAGATTTAATGCTTAAACTGGCTGAATTCTGAGGGTAAAGAAGGTCCTGGAAGTGGTGTGGACGAGGTGTGCGCGGGCAGATTTGTACTTTATATTGTTTTATATGTGTCTGGAGATTAAACTGTGATATAAACATGAGCGAATATGAGATTCCTTGGCTTTCCAAGGCTGCTTCCTCTGGCAACCTCAGGCAGGGATTAGACATTGGGATTAAACCTGACATGCCTCGATCTACAAGCTTAGAGAGAAAAGAAATGCACATATTTCCAAACCGTGTGATTGTGTGAATAAATATGACATCCTTCCTTTCTCTTGGTTCGCTGATCTTTCAGTGTGTTTCTCAAATGCATGATATTTTCTGGCCAAGTTTTGAATTAAACCAAAATAAGTCATTAAAAACTTTTGAAAAAGATTTTGAAATAAAAATAAAATCATCCTAAATTGTTCCTCTAACAATATATCATATTATATATAAATAATTCAAACAGGCTAGATTGTACTATATTTTCAATAAATGTAAATATATCTTTTTAGTTTTGATAAACTCTCCAATAGGAATTACCCAACATGAGTTTTTAAGTGTTACGTTAAAGAAGAACTCAAGTTGTGACTTCAAGATTGAATAAATCATGCTGTTCTAAAGAACCTCACGGAGTAAAAATTCTTCATAGTGAATGGAAACAGGCTCTCTGTCTCTAAAATCTCCTCACAGAAAGTTAGCTCTGGTTGCACCACCTGCGAGGAAGATTAAAATGAGACAGAGTTCTGGGAAGATTTTTGGTCTTAAAACAATACCATTTATGGTTGAGGGATCCATCTAGGGCATCATTAGGCAAAATAGTCCCCAAAGAAAAGTGATTTAGTTCAGATTCACTATTTTACCATCATCAACATCTATAAACACTGAGACACTCGTGGAGCTTCACTGGGCGGGGAAAGAAAATAAAAACAGGAGTCTTGAAGTTTCATTCACTTCCACTGGAAAGAAATCAGAGTCTCTACCATCAAGTGTTTCACACCAAATACACACTGAACAATTTAGCACTAAATTAAGAGGACATTTTGGAAAATGAGTTATACTTCCAGAGATATTCAGAGATTTTCACACACACACAAAGAATAAAGGCATTCGTTTTCATCCTCGCATATCGCCTTGTTAAGGAGGCCAGAGCTATCAGCCAGCAGAAGAAAAGTCTTCAGAAAGCTGAATCTGGGCACGAGGCCAGCCTGCCAGCCTGGAGAACTTAAGGCATTTATTTTGTTGGTGTGTGTGATGGGGAGAAAGCTGGGTCACCTCCTCAAACAAGCTGATTAACCCACGGCAGAGATTTTATACTCGCAGAAGAAATTAAGTTGTCACCTCTACCTTCAGCAGCAGGAAAGAAGAATAAATAAATAAATAAATAGAAAATAAGTGCTGCATTAAATGTGCACATCATTTCCATATGAACTAAATGCATCACACCAGCGCAATTAAGT
Source organism: Rhabdalestes septentrionalis (assembly GCA_037832545.1). Lineage (NCBI taxonomy): Eukaryota > Metazoa > Chordata > Actinopteri > Characiformes > Alestidae > Rhabdalestes > Rhabdalestes septentrionalis. Next base: position 2,306 of record JBBMFX010028284.1, on the reverse strand, counting down.
CTCTTAGTGGTAATTCAGTTGACGTAATACGTTTTATTCACGCATAAACGATATGCACGTCTTAATGAAGTGAATTCAATGCGGCACTTATTTCGAAGGGGAGGCTTTGATTGGTGTCTCTTTCACTCTTGCAGCTGTTGGCATTTCAGATGCCACCGATGATCTCATTATCATCTCCAAACACCAAGCAACTGCTTCGAGCTGTCCTTCATCGCCATAATAACACTGTGCTACAAGCATGGCTGTGCAAGATTCACTGGTTTGTCACTAGTGGCCTAGAAAGATTGACGGTTATGGCTTATGGCTTGAAATAGAACTTCAAGCATTTCTAAAACAAAACACCATTACAGTAAGGCTTAATCTTTGGTATCTCATTGTTTTAGAAACGACGAGTTATTTTTTGGAAATCTGTGGGAAGACGAACAACAGATCCACCAACATGTTGTAAGAAAGTAGACACAAATTCAAGTCAAGCTTATTACTGTAGCCGATCACCATACAGCAAGGTCATGAAATGTGCTTTATATTAATTTATATTAAAATATTAATCAATCAGGAAACAAGAGTAATAGAAAGTAGACATGGATATATTTCTGGAAATAAAACTTTAGCTAGGTGAATATGCTGACTTTGAAACCACTTTGATATGGGCACTAAAACTTAGATCTCCATCTCTGATCAACTTGTTTACAGGATCTTTAGAACTCAAGAATTGATCTTCTTTCTTTTTTTCCAAACAAGATAATCTTTGTTTAATCAGTATTTAATTGGAGAGAGTTGACACATCCATATATATACTTTATCAAGTCACAGACCTTGCGTGAGAGAGCTGATAAATCTCAGAGTCTTCTGCATAGTTATGATATAACGCATTACTCTCTTTAAGAATTTGACCCAGAGGAAGCTTCTACATATTGAACAGAATGGGCCCATGAGTCCCTTATTGCATGTAAGTAACTATGGATTTACCTGTACCTCAAGATGCAAATGTACACAGGGTGCCTGTGTGGTTCAGGGTTGTCACATTTTGAATTAAGGCAGATACGACCATGTAAGATAAGATGAAAATAGAAGCAGCAAAACCTATAGCATCTATACAATATAACAATATAAAAACTTGTACAAAGTTTGTGTGCATGTATGTGAATATATATATGTATATATATATGCCCCCAAGATTTCTTATCGTGCCACTCTGCAGTCAGTGATATTAGAGGTTCGTCTGAAGGGTAATTATCTTACACATGCTGTAAGCCCCAGTAAAAACTGCATGTCTCCCTTAATGTGTATGCCTTACATTCACTGCAGTCATTTATATTAATCCCCTGTTGTGTTACATTAACATCACACTGTACACGGACAATTAGAGTTCAGAGCTGCTTATAATAAAGATTTAGATGCAATATTTTAAGGCTGTACTTCAGTAACTTAATATGTTTATAATGTGACCCTTCTTTTAATAATGTGTTCACCACTTGAGTTCCTTTATCAGTCAGAAAATGTCATGTTTGTATTACTACAGACCAACAAAATCCACCAAATAATGTAATTATGAAGTGGATCACCAGACTGCATTTAAAGTTAAAGGGTCTGCATCACACAACCAGTTGTGAAATAAAAGCAGTTTCCTTTCTAAGATGAAAGAATCTCACACAGATTTTCATTTAGAGTTGTTCACTCAACAACTTTCCAGTTTAACAAGAATAAAAATCTGCAGTTTATGAAAGAAATGGTAAAAAGCTGTGTTGTGCTAGTGATGATAGTGATGATATAGAGGCTTAAAAATGATTCCACAATGTGGAATTACTTCTTACAGCTCAGGGATCTTGGATGACCTGAACGTACTTTGTATTGAGTGTCCGCTAAATGAAAATGTAATTTAACACTGAATCGACTTGATTTGAGTGTCTACATTTCCACATGAATTAAATGCATCACACCCACACACTCGCTTTCACTTCACTTTTGGCTGTAAATGTGTTTTAGTTCATTTTCAGCCTGTGGACGTGATGCTCACATCTTGGTTCAACACTTTTTCAGCCCTTTCTTGCCTTGTTTATAAAAAAGGAGCAAGATTTTGTGTTTGCGTGACATCTGCCGAAAGGCTATTTACATAACCCCACACTTGGCACTTTATAGGCATGTTTGCATGTGTGTGTGTGCGCGTTTGTGTGTGTGTTTCAGTTGCATGTCATTGTGTGTCTTTAATTTTCATGCAAAGCCAGCCAAAGCCCCTGCACCAGCAGACTTAATCCTACCGGGCTTCTGAACCGGGCTTTGTTTTTTTTCAATACTCATTTCTGAAA
>JBBMFX010028276.1:0-12115 GCA_037832545.1 Rhabdalestes septentrionalis | reverse complement strand
GAATCTCCTCCCATTACCACCTTCCAAACAACAGCTGCTGCACAGATTGCTTCAAGGTCAGTTTAATTATTCAGTTCTTTAAATCTCTTGCATTGAGCTAACCTAATGTATTTTAAATTAAGCTTTCCCAGTTTGCATCTTTAAATGTTTTCCCATTGGTATTATATCCTGTAGAGGTACTGATTCTACCCTTTTTCTCCAAGAATTTTGAATTTCTGGAAGTGTAAAATCATATCCATTGTTTTTTTAGATGGCAGAGTGAGACTTTGTACAATGAAAATGGGAACAATGTGAGCATCCTCACTGCAGCCCTTGATCCAAGATTCCAAAAACTCAAGTTCTTAACCAAGGACGATGTCCTGAAGGTAAAAATAAAAAAATCAGAGCCTTTCACTTGAAGCGAAAACAGTTCAAGTGAGGGAAGAACCTGAAGATTTCTCCCAAAAGCGAGATGACTCCAGGCAAAAGCCAAAGTCTGTCCTGGATACGCTGTTTGACTCACATGATGATGAGGAACAGGAAGATGAAGACCCAGGCAGAGACCAGTGGGAAGCCACAGTCAGGAATGAGGTGCTTTGGGGAGAAACCCATTCCAAAAGACAGAAACCTGCTTCAGTGGTGGAAGGAAAATGAAACGAGATTCCCTGCCCTGGCTGCTGTGGCAAAATCCTATCCGAGTTCTCAGCAGCAGGGACAATTGTAAGCAAAAAAATAGCAAGCCTCACTAAAGACCAAGTGGACATTCCTCCACAGCAATTCAGAGTAGGTAATGTAGAAGAGGAGTGAAGTGTGATGAGGGAGGAAAAAAGTGGAGAAATAAACAGTGCTATATTGCACACAGTAACAGAAGTTCTATTTCATTTTGCAATAAACTTTATTTTGGGACTAGGGAATTGTTAAACTAACACAAAGGAATGTGTACTGTGAAGTGCACAGTGTTTGTTTTTGCACTGCATTTTTTTTCATTGTTTATACAGGACTCGCCGTCCTACCCTTAAAAACTGTAAAACAGTAATTTTATTTTGCGTTAAAAACACAGGAATGTCCATACAGTGAACTATACAGTGTTTCTTTTTGCACTGCATTTTTTAAAAATCTTTTATACAAGAGATTTATTCTCGGGCTGTAAAACTGAGTGATATTCCTTAAAAAATGTGAAACAGTCATTTTTTTTGTCTTGAACAAGCTGGGATATCCATACTGTGAACTCCACACAGTTTTTTTTTTTCAACTTTTTTTTCAAAACCTTTAAACTTGAGTTTTTGGTACTGTAAAAGAGTTTTGATAAACAAAACCATTTTGTATAACACTGCTGTTATTTTGTTTTAAGCAGAAGATGTTTAGCTTTGGATAATTTTGAATAATAAAGTAATCTATAATCTTTAGGGGAAATTAGTGATTTTATGTTTTTTTTTAAATCATGCAACAGAAAAATAATAGTTAGATAATCTATTTAGTAATTAGAATAGTCGACTGTTCGATAAAATAATTGCCCGAAAAATAGTTCTAAGAATAATCGCTTACCCCCAGCCCTACTAAAGCTGTTTCTGTGCTATGGTGAGGACGGAACCCAAAATTGTTTTTCATGTAGATGGTTATTTTGAAGAAATAAACCTAGCTGTTGGACCACAAATTTCTCTTAGATTTTAGACACGAATGGAAGGTTAGAGATAGGATGATAGTTGGAGAGCTAACATGGATCAATGTGTGTTTTTTTTAACAGTGGTTTAATAACTGCTAATTTAAAGGTTTTAGGTAGATAACCAATATTAAGTGAGGAATTTAATACTGATAGGAGAGGTCAGATTATTATTGGTAGGACATCTTTAGACAAACGAGTGCAGAGGTCGAGGATTTTGAGGATAGGTTAATTGAAGAATGTTCAGTTTGTGCAACTGGATTAAATGCTGGTAATTTCTCCGCTACTGTTGAGTTTGGGACAGTATCTGTGCCGGGTGTGCAAAAGTGGTTTAGTCGGATTTCTAATTTGAACTTCTTATCTAGTAAGGTCAACTTTATTATTGAAAAAGTCCATAAAATCCTCACTAGAGAGATTTGCAGGAACAAGTGCTTCTGCACCTCCCTGGTTCTTAGTTAGTTTAGAGATAGCACTGAACAGAAACCTGGGGTTATTTTTATTTTAAATAACCTGGGGTTATTTTTAATAACGTTTGAAATAAAATATTTTCCTTGCCCCCACTCATAACCAGCCTAAATGCAAGATGGCTGAAATATTATACATTAAAATATCCTCTCAAAAACTAGTGAATTTAATTGTAATATTCTGAACAGGTTGTCCTGACCATGTTTACATAGCTAAATAAATGGAATGATTCAATGCCATGTAACTGTCTGATTTGATGTTTGCATTAATAATCAGTTGAATAGGTGTACCTAATAAATTGGTTGGTACTTTCCTATAAAATTGCCAGAGTGTCTAATAAAGTGTGCTACATCTGTCTCTACAAGCTGAATCACATTCAACAACATAGAATGTTTGTCCAATAAATTTGCAACAAGACATGCACCGAAATTAACAGCACATAATAAAACAATCGTATTTCAGTAAACCTGTATATGAAAACCTGTATATGAAAGAGTATTGCAAAAAGTTTCCATTTTGAAGCTATAAGGTTTTGTTTCTACAGCAAAATTATATTACACAGTGAAATAAAACATGTAAACAGGCTCCTATTCATTTTTCACTTTTTGAAATCCACTTAAGTGATCCTCTTATGTAGTCATAGTTTGACCAGGGTATAAGTTTTGAGGTAACACAGAGGCCACACATTTCACAACTAAAATATAGCCTTGAGGGTGGCACCGCTTTTAAATTTAAAAACTATATAGCTTATGTTGAAGAAAGTTTTATATGGCCAATTAAAAAATAGAAGATTCATTAAAAAATTAAGATAAATGTAAAAAAGCCAAGTCACTGAATTGAGGCAAAGCCGTTTAATAAAGACTGCATGCTGCATGGTCAATGAGAGAGGGGGCCAGTCCAGCTCTGATTTGTTTATTTGGAGTAGCTTATATCACCTTTTCCAGGACATACCTCTTTGTTTACACCCACTTTACTCTTGGCCTCATGCCCATTTGCTTCCTTATTTGAATGCTCAAAACTCCTCCCTTATCAATATCTCAGCTATCAGGTATTACTTACAGATATACAGATATTACAGTTCTTCCTTTCCTTTTATGGATACGCACCTTCTCCAAATTGCTTTGTGTGTGTAGATACCTTTAGCCCAAATCCATTGCTGCTGTATATGTGTGTATGTGTGTGTGTATGTGTTTGTGTGTGTGTGTGAAGTATTTCTGGATCTGCTTTCCTGTGCCCTGCCTTGACCTTTCCCTGTCCAGAGGGGACCCTGGACATTCTATATGTAGAGCTGCAGAGACTCCTGTTCAGTTTCAATACTTGTAAGACCTCATGAATGAATTTAAATGGTGGAGAGGAATTACCCCCTACTTTTCTTGTTTAATCATTAACTTGCTTCTACACTTACAAATCTGTATTTGTATCTGTATCTGTATATTGTGTCACAGCTGAAAATTTGCAGATAAAAAAATTAGATGCCAAATCCATGTCTGCAAACGATTCAGGTAAATGACAGAAGAAAGTGTATTTTCCACAATGGTAAGTGTCTGGAGTGTGTTTGGGGCAAAAATATATAATTATACAGATTATACAGAATTATACAGATTGTACAGAACCTCATCACCAAAATACTTTTTGGCTTGTTTTTTGTCTCCAAAATACCTGAGAAGTACCTGAGAGTGTAAATAAATATGTGCTGTCTCAGCTTTCATTCAAAAATATATAATTATTAAATAGCAATTTTCTCAATTTTCACTAATAGAATCATGTACAGTTTCTTCTGCTGACTAGGACTCAAAGTCAAAGTCAAAGTCTATATACACAGAAAAAAACGACATGGTAATGCTCAGGGCCCACACATTTAAACATGTAACATATATTTATGTTTACACACAGTGTAAGTATAAGGATAACAATATAGTATAAAAAAGACAAAAGTAAAGAGGACAACAAAAGGACAGTTTTCTTCCTCTATGTACATCAGGGACAATGCAAAGACATGCTGTGAGGTTATTGAGTTATTTGTGCAATTTAGATTAATTGTGCTAAGTGCTAGACCAGTTGATAGTAGCAGGTAATTATTCACAGTAGTAGTTTTTTTTCAGTCTTGAAAGAGAGTGTGTGTGTGCAAAGAATGGCTTGTTTTGGATGGGGTTAGGATGAGGTTGAGGTAGAGGGGAGGACACCGGGGGGCAGTGTAGTGTTCAGGAGCCTGATAGCCTGGGGATAAACACTCACGGAGTCTGCTGGATCTGGCTCTGATGCGACAGTACTTTCTCGTCGATGGCAGAAGGGTGAACAGTCCAAGTGAGGGGTCAGGGGGGTCCTGAACAATGCTGCAGGCTTTTCGAACAGTCCTTGTTGTGAAAGAGTCCAGTAGTGGTGGGAGAGGCACCCCAATAATGTTCTCAGCTGTTTTCACGTCTCCTTTGTCTTGTCGATGTTGAGGGATCGTTGTTGTGTGTACACCATTTGGTCAGTTGTTCCACCTCCTCTCTGTAGGCAGAACTTGATGTGATTGGTGGTGTGTGCAGCTGTGCAGTCATGAGTCAGCATAAATGCTAAATCCACAATGCTACCAACGCTAGAAATTGAAGGCTAGGCTGTGCTTCTTTCGCATAATGTAAAATGCCACTGAATACTTTCAAAATAAAAATAACCCAACATGTTGATGATGAGTCAACTGAACATCCTTGGAGTAAACATTAATTGCCAATTATGCAATGCCAGCTAAAAAAACTTCCATGTTGACTTCCCATGGCCAACCTTTTTGAAATGAATAGGCAAAACCAAACTGTGATTCAGGTCTCAATTATACAAAAAATATAAATTGTAAACATATTTAAATGCTAAAAACTACACATCATATCAGGAAGGGACAAACCAGAGGAGATGGTTTAACATGGCATTTGTTCCTGAATGGCAGGGCAGGCCCGTGGCTTAAGCAACATGCTAAGGGTGCTATTCATCCAGGGGGGGCCACGAACAGAATAAGAAAAAAGTCTAAAATTCCACTATTTTTAACACTAGAACTATTAAGTGGCTGCACAGTGAGCATGTCTCAACGCAGCACACACACCAGCTATCCTGAGAGGAGGAGGAACTGCTGCGTAAATCGATGAGCGTACCGTTTCTCTCTCTCTCTCCGTTAATCTGACAAACACATGCACACACACTACTCCCAGTCAGCACACATGACACTTTGACTGTGAACTGTCTGCAAACTGCACATTTTAATCGATTGTCAAAGTCAGATGATGTCAAAAGTGTCTAGCATTGCTAAGCAATCGGGAGGGGCATGGCACAAAAAATGACGGAGGTAAACGTGATCTAAATAAGGAGGTAAAAATTACCCCTTTGGCAGTTCTAGTGTTAAAACAAATTGGTCTCAATATGAAATAATATGTGTCTTAATATGAAAAGAACAAGCCCACCTGAATTGTCCTACTTAGCAAAGTCTATTAAGCAGAAAAATAAAAACAATAATAACAACAATAATAATAATATGTCTTTGCCTTCGTATATTAAAGGCAATGTATTAATCTGAGTTTAAAATGAACTGAAAGTGTTGCAGATTCAGTCATTTCTAAAGTGTTTTGGGACCATATTTGGTGGCATATTTAGGGTATACACAAAAAAATTGGCATTTCTTTTTTTTTTAAACCAAAACACAACACAGCAGGGGTCACCGTATATGTTTACTAGCAGTGGAATTTACTGGGATGCAAGGGGTGCCACTTAAAATCTAATTTTTTTTAACCCCTAGGCCTGCTGTATGGAATCAGTTTTGTGCCAAAATTTCGAAACAAAACTTTCTAATATCAAACAAAATTCATTCAAAATTCGTTCTTGCCTGTGAGACTTTAAATTTTGCAGCTAGTTTTTCAGTTTTGCTGCTGGCTTTTCAGATACGCCACCCCCTTTTATGTTCTCGCTGCGTGAGGATTCGATTTCAGTTCTGGCACAAGCCTCTCATGTAGGCGGGGCTTCGCCTCACAACTCCATGCCCCGGAACTCAGCAGCAATAGCTGCCAGTTACGATCACATATGAGATGTGAGATTTGCGCAAAAGATAAACTCCACGATTAATCAATTGTAAGTATTGATCAAATATCTTGTATGGAATCGTAACTGGCGGCTATTGCTGCTGTCTGTCCTCTTAAAAGCCAGCGCAAGTCCGTATTGTCACTCAAAAACCTTCTGGCAAATGAGACAAAGCCCAGCCCACATAAGAGATATGAGCCAGAACTGAAATCGAATCCTCACGCAGTGAAAACGTATAAAGGGGTGGCATGACAGAAAAGCCAGCAGCGAAACTGAAAAACTAGTAGTGAATTTGAAAATCTTACACGCAAAAATTTATTTTGAATGAATTTTGTTTGATATTAGGAGAATTTTGAATTAATGTTGTTTTGATTTTAGGAAAGTTTTGTTTCGGAATTTTGGCACAAATCTGATTCCATATTCCTGGATTTATTGCTGACCTCTCTGTATGTGGTTGCAATTGAAAAATTGCACCACCACCTGGCTGGAAACTACTCAGAAGGCCATACCAAGGTCAGTTTGGGGATCTAACTTAACAAATAAATAACTTTTATAATATGCGTAGGTTGACAAATATGGACCTCATACAAATGAGTGAGTTTCTTTGGTATTCCTATTCCTTGCATTTGGTCTGCTAATCACATACCACACACCAAAATAGTAAGTCTGGCTTACTATTTTCATAACCACATACTGATTTACTCACAAAGCAGCTTAGTTAATTATTTTAAAACTATTTTTAAACTGTTTCAGTGAGTCAGTTTGTCAGCTATCAACTCCTGCAGTCGGATTTCATATAGTTGAAATACCCCGTAATACTAGTTTTGTTTCACTGGACATAATAATTTGGGTTATTATTAGCTCTTTATTAATTTCAGAAAGAACCCATTATAAATTTTTTGTGTCAATGAAATAGCTTGCAATCTGGCTTGCATCAGTCACATGATGGCCATTAACCAATGCTCACCCTTGACGGCAGAGTGCGCTGGTTACGAGCAGGTGTTGTGCCGAAAAAGGCATGCCTGCCAAAGATTGCACAAAAACAATGAGTGGAAAGCTGTTTTTTAATGTGTGAAAACTACTGTTTCTGTTCATATAAGCTCATATAATATAGCTAACATATTATACAACATTTTATTTGCCTAAATAAAGGATTTGTCTCTCTGCTGGTTCTGATTGATCTTGGTGCAGCATTCGACACGACTGACCAAACTATTTTACTGGACAGACTAGAAAACCTTGTCAGAATCACGGGAACGGCCTTATCTTGGTTTAGATTATACCTGACTGACCACTATGAGTTTGTAAGTGTTAACGGGCAATCCTCAGCACCCACCAAAGTAAAATACAGTGTCTCACATGGCTCTGTTTTAGGACCTCTTTTATTTACCTCAGACATTCAGTAACATGGAATTAGCTTACACTGATATGCAGACGATACACAGCTTTATATCTCTGCAAATCCAGATGATAAACCTAGATTAAAGATATGGCTGCATTAAAGATACAAAATACTTGATGTTGCAGAACTTCCTCTTACTCAACGCACATAAAACTGAAGTTCTTCTTCTATGTCCGAAAGCTGCTAAAAACAAATTGTCAAGTCTAATGCTTGATCTCGCTGGTTCCTCAGCCTCTCCAGCATTAATTGTAAAAAAACTCAGCATCACTATGGATGCAGATCTTTCATTCAACACTCATATAAGCAACGTGACAAAATAAGCTTTCCATCATCTACGAAACATTACTAAATTAAGAAGTGCACAATGTCTCCATGATGCAGAAAAAGCCTTCTGTCAGGCTGCTCCAATAAAAACTTAAACAAGCTTCAACTCATTCAGAATGCGTCAGCCAGAATCCTCACGAGAACCAGGAAATGTGACCACAATAGTCCAATATTATCCAGACTACACTGGCTTCAAACAAAATATAGTATTGACAACAAAATACTACTAATGACCTATAAAGCCTTAAATGTCTTTGCACCTGATTACCTCAGTGAACTTTTGTCTTACTATGAACCACCACGGTCACTCAGATCTCAAGGTGCTGACCTCTTAATTATTCCCAGAATTATGAAAGCATCATTAGGGGTAAGAGCATTATCATATATAGCCCCCAAGATCTGGAATGCCTTACCATACAACATTCAGGACTCAGACACAGTCTCAGTTTTTAAGTCCAGGCTGAAAACACACTTGTTTAGTCACACTTTCTGTATTTAATTTTTCTTGGTAGATGGAAGGCGTAGAGCTGGGTGGTGGTGGGTTCAGAGTATTCTAGCAAACTGGGACTCCGGTGCTGTCGCCCACCACTCCTCATGTTCACTCAGGTTGGAGTGGGGGTGTGCAGGGGCCTCGGGCGCTCTCACGATCTAGGCTGCTCTGGCTATATATGCCGGAGGGTTAACTTACACTCCTCATACATATTAATTATGCCTTTAAATTAAGCGGAACTAACTCCATCCTCTGTTTCCTTTGAGGGGAACTGCTGCACACCTGCTCGATCTCCGTGGGAGACTGCCATCGACTGAGGCCAGCTCCACTCAGACGGAGGCCTCTCATTATCTATCTAGTGTTGTATTGGATCTCTCTCTCTCTCTCTCTCTCTCTCTCTCTCTCTCTCTCTCTCTCTCTCTCTCTCTCTCTCTCTCTCTCTCTCTACCCCTCCCTCCCTCCATTCTTTGGGTTGACCTGAGGAGGACAGTTTCCCCTTTTGAATCTTGGTTCCTCCCAAGGTTTCTTCCTCCAGCTGAGGGAGTTTTCCCTTGCCTCTGTCGCCTTTGGCTTACTCACTAGGGGCTTGGACTTGGACTCTGTAAAGCTGATTGAATTTAATTGAATTGAATAGGCAGTGATGCCTGGTTGCTGAGACATTCGGTTTTGGACACCAACATGTGTCTTGTGGTGTTACTTTGTTCTGTGCCTCGGGCAAGCATTACATCTATTGTTGTTGTTTGAGCCATGCAGTATCTCAGTCGGCCACGGCGGGTGGGGTTTAAAAGTGTTCGGTATTACATCTGCAAAGTTGTTACTGATGTTGAGAAGCATTCTGTTACCATGAAATAATAAACAAGCTGACTTTGGAACATGAAGCAAAAAAATATGTGGCACTTAGGTTGAATAAGAGAATTTCGGCCAAAAATGTGTTAAATGGTGGTAAAGATGTTTATTTATGTCACTGTAAATGAAATTAATTTATTACTGTATTTACCTGATTATACCCATGCAGTTTTATGCTGTAAAGCATAAGGATGCAGGTTTGAAATAATCCCATTAACATTTTTTAAATTAAATATACTAAAACGAACATGAAATACTAAAAGTCCCACAGTTAAAGCTCACTACAGAGATAGACACTTCAGATTGAACAATTAGCAATAAAAACAAGCTGATTAAGGGTTCACACTCCAAGGTCCAATTCACTCTCAAGTACACACACGTACACTGTCATTACCCACTCAAAAAGGACTGTTCACACTGCACAACCTAAGGAAATCATTGAACAAAAGCATCAAAATAAAGAAAACATAGGAAAACAAAATTATTAATGACAAGCAAAACAGCAATAAAACAAAACATTAAGCAAAACAGAAAAAAAAGAAAGAGGAAACCAAACAATAAAGCAATAAAACAAAACCACAAAACAATAAGAAAAATGTAAGCAAACTAAATCAAGGCAAAACAAAACAGTTGCACCAAGTAAATTAAGTGAAACAAACTTTATACCCCTTGGTTCAGGACTCCACACTGGATCACAGCCACCACAAGTGCAAAGTATTTAAAGAGCAAATACCAAAGCACAAAATACGTGCTCTAAAAAAAGAAATATTGAACTCATGGAAACTGCATCACAGGGTAGGAAGTGGTGTGTATGTCAGGGGGCACTATGCACGACTGAGGTAGTAAGAAGTAAATATATATCCCTCCTAATTATGGTAATGAATACTTTTTACTAATAAATTATCTAATTAGACAAAGCATTGACTTAAATATTCCTCTCACTACAAATAGATTTAAAAAATTTTTTTTAAACACAATGGTTGCTGGATGACCTAAGGGCCAGAGTTACTTTCCAATGAGATGCGAGGGATTTTAATGTTCTGTGCTTCACAGAAACATGGCTGACCCCCCCCATGCCAGACCACACCGTTACTCCGTCGGACTCATTCTCAGTGTTCCGCACGGATTGGACAGCAGAGTCGGGAAAAATCGAAGGTGGAGGTGTGTCCTTCATGGTCAACAGTAAGTGGTGCAATGCCAGGAGCCTCTCCAGTGGCCAGGAGCATCTCCAGTGGTTGCTATCTCCAGTGGCTCCTTGCCTCACTTGGAACATCTGAGCATAAAATGCCAAGCATTTTACCTGCCCCGCGAGTGTACTGTGGTCATCGCCACAGCGGTCTACCTCCCTCCCCAAGTGGACACAGGTACAGCTTTGTCTGACCTAAGTGATTTGCTGAGTGCATTACCAAACAAAGATCTAAGCTCAGCCCTCATTGTGGTGGTGACTTTAATAGAGCTAACCTCAGAAAAGTCATGCCAAACTTTTATCAACACGTTATGTGTCTGACGAGGGGAGCTAGAACATTGGACCAATGCTACACCCCGTACAAGCACGGCTACAAAGCTATTTCTCAACCAGCTTTTGGGAAATCAGACCACAACACCATTTTCCTCATCCCCCAGTATAAACAGGGCATACGCAGGGAAGAGGTGGTCACGAGGGAGGTGAAACGCTGATCTGCCCAATCAGAAACTACGCTGCAGGACGTGCTCAATTACATGGACTGGGACATGTTTCGGTCATGCACGAACGACATCAGTTAGTTTACGCACGTAGCAGTTAGCTTTACAACACGGGTCTAGCCACGGGCGATATGAGAGCCTACAAAGAGGCATCATACGGCGTCCGGCGTGCGGTGAGAGATGCCAAACGTAGTTACCGGGAGTGTCTAGAGTCTCACTTCCACCAGAGAGACACATGAGGCATTTGGAACAGGCTGCGCATCATCACTGACTACAAGGCAAAGGACACTGCTACGATCAGCACCGATTCTGCTTTCGCCAACAACTGAACGAGTTCTTCACCCGTTTCGAGGTTAGCCAGTTGGCCAGTGCTAACTACAACCTGACAACGGAGGACGGCGAGTGTTGAGCTGAGAAAGGTGGACACTAGAATGGAATTACCGGATGACTGCTTTGCTGCTGCGCTGACCAGCTAGCGGGGGTGTTCACTTCTATCTTCAATGAGTCCTTGGCAAAGTCTGTGGTCCCCCAGTGCTTCAAAAGATCTACCATTGTCCCCGTGACCAAGAACAACAAGCCCTCATGCCTGAACAACTACCATCCAGTCACACTGACTTCAGAAGTAATGAAGGTGTTTGAGAGGCTGGTCAAAAACATCATCTCCTCCTCCATCCCAAGCAACACAGACCCACTCCAGTTCACATACTGACCCAACAGATCTACTGAGGATGCCATCTCCCACTTCCTGCACACCACTCTCAGCCATGTGGACAAGAGACTGGGTAACTATGTGAGACTGCTGTTTGTAGACTACAGCTCAGCTTTCAATACAATAGTGCCAGGTAGACTGTACACAAAGCTGAGGGACCTAGGTCTCAACAGCCGTGTTTGTGCCTGAGTGCTGGACTTCGTCATGGGTAGGTGCATCTCAGACAGCATCACCAGCAATATTGGAGCACCACAGGGGTGTCTACTCTCTCCACTGCTGTACTCCCTCTACACCTTGGACTATGTGGCCACTCATGGCTCTAACACGATTGAGAAGTTTGCTGATGAAACAGTGGTGTTGGGTCTCATCACCAACAATGATGAGACGGCCTACATGGACAAGGTGAAGAACCTGACATCATGGTGCCAGGACAACTATTTCCAGCTGAACATCACCAAGACCAAGGAGCTGGTGGTGGACTTCAGAAGGAGACAGCAGCAAGACTACGAGCCCCTC